>JAQPPZ010000935.1:0-50106 GCA_028583015.1 Wollemia nobilis
CTGATTTTACTCATGTTTTAATTTTATCTTAAAAGAAAATACCTATTTTTATTTCTATTTAGGATGATAACAAGCCTCTCCTTCATAGCATAGGTTAAAATATTGCTTTTGTAGGCATTAAATATGAAGTGCATGCTAAAATAGGTTTGCATTTGTTAGATTTTTGCACCCTAGTGTAGGTTATTGCATTCTATTTATTTTTGTGTGTCATTCTATGTTTTTATATCCTTAATTGCACAAGTAGGTATTTTATGTAAAATTGCATCCTAGTTGCATTTTGATAGGATTAGATTGCATTCATTTTTTAGATTCACAAAAACATAAAACAAGAAAACCCAAAACCTCACACACATGCACTACAATAATTCCACACTTCAATACATATGTATATCATATAAGTGTGAGGAAAACCAATTAGTGAGTTGGATTTCATCACCAACCATTGATTACCCTAGTTAAAGCCATAGTTAGTTTGATAGTCTCTTGGACTTCATCACCAAGAGGCTGATTACTCTTGAGATTAGCTTAGGGTGATCATTAGGTTAGATGCCCTTTAACCATAGGGATAAATAATTAGTGGAGTGTAGCTATCATTATTGTTTGAGCCTACTCAAGGGTGAAGCAAAAGTCTGGGTAGACTGATAGCAGGACTTAGACAGTGCGACCTCTCTTGGGAGGTAATTTTGGTCCCCTTAGGATACCCATTGCCAATCCTCCATCTAGGAAGCCACTTAAGTCATTCATTTCTTATTCCTTGAAAGAGGGTGGGTTCAGACACACCCAAATAGATTCCACTTCACCATTAACCTTTCATAGTTTGTAGGACTAGGTTACATATAACACACCAAAAAAAAAACAAAAAAGAAATTAGTGCTTTTTCAAATAAGGACCAAAACTCCTTCAAAAAAAGAAAAAAATCCAAAACTTAAAAACTTCAAAAAAAGGGAAGAAAAAGAGCAAAACTTATTTGTCTGTGTGATTATTTGTTTTTTTATAGCATAAGTTTCATATTCTCCACAGTCACCACACACATAACCCTCACCTCCATCATCTCATCCCAAACCCCTAGCTTATGGTATTGACCCAACATCAAGCAAAGCTCTAGCTAATCCAACACCTAAGTTCAAACCCCTTCATCCATGGAGCATTACACCCAAACATCTCATGCTTTAACCACTCCTATGACTGAGCAAGGGGTGCATCACAAAATATTTACGTGGACCTATCCATTGGACCTTCCCATCATGCACCCCCTTCAACTGAAGAGCAACAGGCTAGACATGATCTAGACATGATGTAGAGGGCCACCCATACCTCTATTCCAGAGACCCCCCATACCAAGCCACCAATGCCCATTAACCCATGTATCATGCACTTGGATACCGATGCCATCAAAGCTTACTTAAACCTAGTTTTTCCATATCTACCCCCTCTCAACATTCCACCTTACTCCATTCCTATACTCTAGCAGGAACCCACATATTCACATGCTCAACACACCAACAACCTTATCATTAATCCCCTCTTTGAATCCACATCGATGACCATGGACCAAAATCATCCATCTTCCTCTAATCAACATCTCTCCATACCATCTACCCATACCATCACCCACTCCAACCCACTTTATGAAGCACATGTCAATGTTACTTCACAAATTCTGACATCGATTCCCCTTGCATCATTACCTCCTACTAAGCATATGCAACATATCATCCCTCGCTCGATCGTGATACCCTTCACCACATATCCTCCATCAACATCCATCAATGTTACCACCACACATAATGCTCAATATTCTACATCTCATTCAACTATTCCACCTACATCCATAATCGCCATCCAAAAAGCCTTACAACACTTGTAGTAGATGCTTATTGGTAGCATTAATCAATATATCCATCCCATATCACAACCCCAATCATAGGTGGTAGACTTTAATCACCCCCAACATCAACACAAAATGCCTTCTTCATGTAGGATCCATCATGGGCATCATGCCCACCCACCATCACCATACCTACACCACCACTTCAAAACATATATGTTACTACATCGACACAATATACCACCATTCCTCCATCCCCTCATCAACAACTCCCACCTTACCAATAACCATCATTTCATAATCAATACCAACAAAACATCACACATCATCAAATTCCAACCAACATCAACCCACTTGCCAATCAAAACCTAATTTCATCCACCCAATTCATCACACAACAAACACATCTAACCCATGTACAAAGCATAAATCTAGGTTTTCAACCATCATTGGATGACCCAAAATTTCAATTTTTACAAAATTAGATTGACAGTTTGGCCATGCAGACACCTAGAGTGGCATATCAAAAGCCTACTTTGTGATAGCTAGTCAATCATCATATTCATCCTTTGGTACCCTCACTACCATATCCTATTAGTTTTGAAGTACTAAAGCTTGACAAATTCAAAGGGGAAGAGGATCCCCAAGAGCATGTAAGCGCATTCATCAATGTGTGCTTCAAAATTCAAGACAATGATCCATTGATGCTTCAAACATTTCCTCAAACTTTTGGAGGTAACACTCTAGAGTGGTACAACCATTTACCACATCATAGCATATACACCTTTGAACAATTGGTAGACCAATTTCTAGAGTATTTTTCTCTTAATGTAAATAAAAAGACTACCTTGACTGACCTTTTTAACCTACAACAATTTGAAGATGAGTCGGTCTATGATTATGGAAACCATTGGAGGGTAATTATCACAAAATTTCCATTCACCCTCCCCATGGTGGAACTCACCTAAATATTCACAAGGAGTTGCTCTAAACCAATCTCCTTACTATTACAACTTCAACAATATCAAACATTTGAAGAGACCCTCACTCAAGCTAGAGTTATCAAAGAAATCAAAATTTAGGAGGGTAAAATTAAACTTAAAAAGAAAGAATGACAAGGTAAAAACTTTAGGGGGAACAACCATGGCCAATCCAAACCTAGCCAAGTAAATCAAGTGGTCTTGAGTACACCTCAACCTCCAAACCAACAAACTCAAGTCCAATATCAACAACCCTCAACTCAACAACTACCACAACAACAAGGATACCAAGCCATACCACCCCTACCACAACTGCAAAATCCTACTACCACATCAAATAATCGAGCATATCAGTAGTACAATAGACCACCTCACAACTACACTCCACTTCTTGAACCACTCTCCACCATATTCCAAAGGTTGTATAAGGCACAACTAATTTCCCTACCATAAATCAAACCTAAATATCCTAATAAACCTCATGGTAGGTCTTACAAGGAGTACCAGTATTGCACCTTCCATCATTAGAAGGGCCATAATATCAATGATTACTACCACTTCAAGGACATTATACAAGATCTCATTAACAAGGGAACTATTAAGGTTGATAATCCTTTAGCACCACCAAACCAAAACCTTAGGATCTATCAAACACCTCTTCCTCAATGTGAGGTAACACAACCAACAACTAGGGCATCAACTTCTATAGTTCCCCCAACCAAGTCAATCACATCAATAATATTCCACCATACCAAGGTTTTGTAGGTGCTATTCACATAGTTACCCAAGGTTAGAGAGGTACAAATCAATCATAGCAATCAAATGATCCAAACATACCAACACATACTGTACCCACTCCTATTGCACCAATTCCTACTATGCCACCTCAACCCATTCAAGCCAACCCAACCCCTCAAATCCATCTTCCAAATCCCCCATCAAGACCAACCATCACCTTGAGGAGATGGTTAACACATAGCTTAAAATTAGCCTCTACCAAATTATCAATCTATGAGCTAATACAACAATCCCCTCCACATCATGAGGTACTGATGGAGATTCTTAAATCCATTGATGTTCAGACTCAAGATCCTAATAACACTATGAAAGTTGTGGTTCACCTCACCAATCCAAGTATTGGTGAATACATCATCCAAAATGTCATAGTCACCCCACCAATCATTAAGACTATCAAGAATTACAATCACCCATGACCCACATTTAGTAATTGGTGCAATATGGGTTCTTCACCAAATCAAATTAATTTTATGTATGGGAATTGATTCCTCATCTGATCGAGATCCTCCTATTGAACCCTAGCCATAGTTTTATACCAATATTGATTATCTATTTAATCCATCCTTCCCCATGCACTACTTTTGATGTGTTAACTAGCAAGGATATGGTCTAGGGTGATACAAGTAGGCATTCACAATATTTTTGAACCTCACTATCAAGATGTGCATGATCACACTAGCCTAGGATACAAACCACAATCCTCCACAACCTCCTTCAAGGAGGAATTTCAACAACTCACCATAGATCCCAAGGAGGATAGTGAGGATAGTGAGGATGAATACATAGATCCTAAATTTATGCCTCTATTACATGAGGTTTTCCTAAAATGTTTCCACAAATCTCCATGATTGATACCATTTTTAATGATGACTCTGAGGAATTTTGATGAGGCATTTGAAGCACTTTTAATTACCTCTAATAGCTCTGAAGAAGATTCATCCCCATCATACCCATCACTAATGAAGATGAGTTTCACCTCCCATATTTCCTTAGCCCATATTTCATTAGCTCCTTCCACTGAGCAACTCGATACACATCGATCCACCACCTCCACCTTGGCCACCTCCACAACATAATAATCAATCAATTTAAAATCAACTACTTCCTCGAGAGCATGTACAAGGGAATCCAACCTCCACACCACAACCACCACATTACCACCAAGTTAACATGATCTCTGTTGACTTGTTTGCACCCCTCCATAATCCATATGATCAGCAAAACCAATTCCAATCGACATTAGCCTTATCGACATGGACCAAATTTCATCCCCCCATCCATTTAAATTTCTTCTTTCCAAAAATTGTTAAGAGCTTCTAGCGCTTACATCCCTCTGCCTTCATCACCTTCTCCTTCCTTCATTTACCACATTGAGGTGGAAGAAGCCATGCTTGATATACTTGATAACATTGTTGATGATATTCACCTCGTTCCTACTCCCCACCAGCTGGAGGAGGGTTCCCACATGCTTATCGAGGAAACTATTAATGTGAATCTGAGCACAGACCTAGATAATCCATAAATTGTTAAACTTGGAAAAAGTTTATCTACAGAAGAGCAAGAGTAGCTTACAACACTTCTAACAGAGAAGAAAGGTATTTTTGCATGGTCATATAAGGACATGCCTAGCCTTGACCCCAACTTGGTGGTCCACAATCTCACCTTGAGTCCTAATGCAAAATCGATCAAGCAAAAGTTACGAAAACTTCACCCTACCATTGCCCTCATGGTTAAATAAGAACTCCAAAAACTATTAGATGTGGGTTTCATTCAACCCATTGACTACCCTAAGTGGCTTTCAAATATGGTACCCATTCACAAACATAATGGGGGGATTCACATATGCACAAATTTTTAAGATTTAAACAAAGCGTGTCCTAAGGATGATTTTCCACTACCAAACATCGATACTCTCGTAGACTCTACTACTGGCCATGAAATGCTCTCCCTAATGGATGATTTTTTAGGATATAATCAAATTTGAGTCAATCTTGATGACCAACATAAAACATCATTTACAATACCTTGGGGGACTTTTTGTTACAAAGTAATGTCATTCGGCCTTAAAAATGTAGGAGCTACATACCAACGTGCCATGACATATATTTTCCATGATTACATGCATAAGATCATTGAAGATTATGTGGATGATTTACTAGAAAAATCTAAAACATGTCATGACCACATCGATGTATTACGTAAAGTCTTTGATCGACTTCTTGAACATAAGGTGAGATTGAACCCTAAGAAATGTGTCTTTGGAGTTACATCTGGTAAACTTCTAGGGTTCATTGTCTCCAAGTGTGGCATTGAAGTGGACCCTAACAAGGTCAAGGCCATTGTTGAAATGCCACCCCAAAGAACCTTAAAGAGTTGCACAACTTACAAGGGAAGATTCAAGTGATTCATCGCTTCATCATGCAACTCTCTAACAAATGCAGGTCATTTAATCACCTGCTACAAAAGGGGGTAACTTTCTCATGGACCAAGGAGTGTCAAGAGGCTTTTGATGACATCAAGCAATATTTAGCCTCTCCATTGGTTCTAACTCCACCTCGCCCTGGCATCCCATTTCATCTATATATTTTAGCCATAGATTTTGCATTAGGGACAATGCTTGCACAAAAGAATGAAAACAATCGAGAGCAGGCAATTTACTATATTAGTCGAATGCTTGTGAGCTACGAAACAAGATATGCATATGTGGAAAATTTGTGTCTAGCAGTGGTTTTTGCCACTAAGAAACTTAGACATTACATGCTAAGTCACACCACTTATGTCATAGCTCATGAAAACCCTCTACGTTACATGATGACTCGCACATACAATAACACCCGTACTATGAAATGGATAATGCTTTTAATAGAATTCGACCTCGAATTCATTAGTCAAAAATCCATTAAAGGTCAAGTGATAGTCGATCAGCTCATAGAAGCTCCACTTCCTAATGATCAACCTTTATTTATCGAGCTACCAGATGATTCTATCTTTAATATCACTGAACAAGAAGAATATGTTACCCCTGAAGATGATGTTGACATCACCCTATTCTTTGATGGCTCTAAGTGTGAGAAAGGACAAGGTGCAGGAGTCGTGTTTTACACACCACAAGGGATGCCCATCCCTTCATCATTCAAACTCGACTTCCCATGCACAAACAACAATGCAGAATATGAGGCCTTAATTCTAGGACTTCAGGTAGCTGTGGCCATGGGCATCAAGCACATTCGAATCTTTGGTGATTTCCAACTCGTTGTTTATCAAGTAAAGGGAACTTACCAATGTAAATGTCCAGTTTTAAAAGCCTATAGAGAAATAGCAATGAAGTTGCTCATAAATTTTGATTGGTACGAGATTGATAACCTACCTCACTTGACTAATCATTTTGTAGATACAATGGCCTCTCTTGGTTCATTAATTCTGAAGAACCCCATTGGAGAGGTCACACTGGTCATCATCACAACATTGTCCAAATCTACAATTTCACGAGTAGATTCTAAAGATGAAAGAGATGTTCATTTCATTCAAGCACAACCATACGAACCATGGCTTAATCAGGTCAAGGATTTTCTCAAGTTTGGCACCCTCCCTATAGATTTGTCATGGGCTACCAAATACACTTTCAAATAGAAGGTAGCTCATTACACTCTTTTGGGAGATGTGCTATATCGACGTGGCTATGATGGGATTCTACTTCATTGTCTAGAGCCCACGGAGGCACAGTGGGCCATATCTAAGGCTCATGATGGTACTTGTGGTGGTCATTTTAGTGGGATGGCCATTGCAAAGCGTATTCTATGCATGGGTTATTATTGGCCCACCATGGAAAGTGATTGTTGTAAATATGTCAAGAAGTGTCAAAAATACCAACAACATGCCAATTTAACCCATGTGCCATCACAAGCCTTGCAACCAATTCAGGCCCTTTGGCCCTTTTCACAATGGGGCCTTGATTTGATTGGAAAAATCTTACCTCCTTCCTCAAGACAACATACATTCATCATCATTACCATTGAGTACTTTACAAAATGGGTCAAGGCAATTCCTATGACTAGTATGATAGGACCTTGAATTACAGAGTTCATACTCCAACACATTATCTATCATTTTGGTATCCCCTCAAAAATCATTTTTGATAATGGCAAGTCTTTTAAGAATAAGGATGTTCAAGCACTTTGCAAAAAATATCACATTCAACATAGTTTCTCAACTCCTTACTACCCACAAACAAATGGACAAGTTGAGGCCACCAATAAGACATTGATAGCCATTCTAAAGAAACTCATCAAAGACAACCACAAATATTGGCATCTTCAAATCCCCTTGGCATTATGGGCTTATAAAACGAGCATTCGTACGCCTATAAGGGCAACTCCTTTCTCTCTTGTCTATGGGGTCGAGGTGATTATACCTCTTGAGCTCGAGATCCCCTCACTATGCATTTCTTTACAAGAATTCATGGATGATAATACTACCCGACAAGCGCATCTTGATCAACTTACGCTCCTTGATGAAAGATGAATCAATGCCTTGGAGCATCTATGTGTATACCAAGACCGTATCAAGCGTGCTTATAATGCAAAAGTTCATCCACATGAATTCCAAGTAGGAGATCTCATCCTTAAAGAGAATCAACAAAATACCAATCTCTTGTTGCACCTTCATGAAAAATTTATGGCTAATTGGCTTGGTCCATTCATTATTAAATAGAAGTTGGGACCTAGAACATACAAGCTTGCTACCCTTGAGGGAATAGAAGAGCCTGAACCATTAAACATCATTCACTTGAGAGATTTCTACACCTGATGTAAAATATATATATATATACATGGCAAAAAAAAAAAATCATATTGCATTCCATGCATCCATTCATTTAAACTAGTTGCATTCATAATTCATATATATTCCACTTTCATCTCCCTTCACATTGCATTTCATGCATTCCTATCATCTACATTCATACACTTCATCTATCGTATTGGTTATCATTCAGTTAGTTTGGATGATTGTTAGTCCATTGAGTCTTGTTGCCTTAATCAGGGGCACCTTCATTTTAGTATTGGTCTCATTCCACCATTCATAACCATGCTAAAAAAATAATAATACCATCATTATTATTTTCACATTTCCCCTTTGCATGGCACCTTATTTCTTTGGTAGTCTCTAGTTTGAGGAATCTCTAGGTGCTTTCAGTCACTCAACCACTCCTAGTATTTCAGACAACCTCCATTGAACATCAAATAGTCCTTAAGTGCTACAGGTTGTTCCTGGTTAAATCAGGTTTCCTTTTGGACCACACACATGTATCACACATTAATCACATTGTGATGCCTTGGAATGATGAACTCATGTGTGGCTATTGCCATAAAGCGAACGGTTTCCCCTACTCATCCTATCATGCACATGGTCTAACCCTAAGAATTGGAAAAAGGACAAGTACAAAGAAAAATATAAAAGTCTTAAAAAAATCAAATAAAATCTTGAATCCCTAGAATTCTTAGGTCCTTAGATCATGGGATTAACCTCCATCGGGGCTATAGATGCTTGACTAGCAATGGAGTACACCCTCCATGGTGACACATTTATCACATTAGCAACCTTCTTTTATATAGACCTATGTACGCTTATGGATGAGCTAGCTTATTGGTATATGTTACAATTGATTAGTCTACCCTTGCTCACGATTGGAAATGAACATTCATTGCACACATAGTTGGTCCTTGAGAGACTTGAATCCACTAGGACACCCTTAGTATCTTATGGATTCGTGAGATTAATAGATGGGTTTGTTTGAGGTCACTAGGATGTTTGAGTCTTTGGAAAACAACTCTAGATTCTTTATCCCTAAGACAAACAAATTGATAAGTGAGCTCAAATTTCATACCACCATTGCATTGCTTCACACATGTCTTATATTTCATTTCATTTTCCATCATATAGTCAAACCAGTATTACTATGTTGGTGTCCCTGATTAAGCAATAAAGACAAAGTTTGCTAAATAATGGTCCATAACTTCTTTGAATGATAATTAATGTGGCAACACCATTAATTCATTTACATACATCATTACCATATAATATGCATCCATTCATAGTACATTCATTTCATCACATGCATATACCATTATTCCATCCACTCATAATAGTAAATTAACACATATAAGACACAATAAATCCAACAAATAAAGCCATGTATATATATATATAAATATCATAAAATACATCATTTTCCCTTAGGTTATGTACAACAAAGCTCTCAAGCTCATCCTAAAAAAACATCAAAATAGGTACAATGAGCAGCATGACCCCAACCTCACTCATGTTGGGGCTGCTAACCTAGGCCATCAAGGCCTCTAGGCAATCCAAGAGAAGATCCAAAGCTATATCCCTATGATGTTGACGGTTCCTTGAATCATGGAACCCTCGACCGTGAACCGTTGAACCTCAACTGACTCCATCGACTGTATTTGGATCTCGCAAACACAAATCATGTTGGTAGTGTGATGGCATGCTCCATAAACAAATCCTCCAATGATCGAAAATATGCCACCTCCTATCACTATCATCGATCTCATGCCACCACCTATGCCTAGAGGGTAGCTATTGTAGTTGCATCACCACCTCCACCCTATATACCCTATAGCCTCTCCACCTACCCTTATAGCTCCATGATCTTAGCCTCTAGGGACTCCCTATCTACCATAGCCACATCCTTCTCCCACTAGAGATGGCCTAATATCCTTTGCATGTCCTCCTACTTAACCTCCATGCTAGTCCAAACCCCCCCTAGATTATCATGCTCTACCTAGAGCATCACCCACTCCTCCTCACCGTATCTCAGAGCTCTCTATAGCTCCTCACCCATACCCCCAAGTCTCCACCAACATCCATACCATCACATCCCTCTCCTCCCTCTACCCTACATACTCTCTCCTCACCGACCCTCGAGGTCTTGAACCCATTGCTTGATCGATGATATCTCTATCATCGTAAGGGCTCCTCTACTACCACATTTATATCCCCATCATCCCCACTCACATCCTCAACCACTTGACTAGGTGCCCAAGGCTACTACATAGCCCACCAATCATCATACTCAATGGTCATCCCAACGTCATCCACATTTGGGATATCTATCACCTCCTCCACAAACCAATCCTTAGGATACACCAAACTAAGCTCATCACCTCAATGCCTATATATGATAGGATCATCTATAACCCTCTATCATAGCCTAAACTACCATAGAACATGAGAGAACTAGATCAACTCCCTCTCACTACCATGGCACCCAACTACCCATCGAGCCCATCTCACTCATCGTAGTTGCTCTCCATCCTCATCCCACCCATCAACCTCCCTCCATGATCACCATATCACATCATCAGCTATCAACCCACCAACATATCTCAAAAATATTTTCCACCATGATGAGGGTGGTTGTGTCACCTCTCCTCATCCACCCACCACTTAAGAACATAAGGATGCGAGACATCCCTCTCATAAGGCAATCCTAAAGGGTGACCCACCCTAAAGTGCTCCCAACCCTAGATCTATAGCAAAAGGTTGCAACCCAAACCCTTCTACTCCTACCTCTTAACCTCATATAGCTCGATGTATGTCTAAGCTAGTAGTGTTGGAGCCCAAGCATAGACCCGAGGATCATCAATCAAATCAAACACTAGCCTAATCTGGTTCCAAGGGAACCATGCTCCTATGTTGTTAGGCAACAACATGTTTGATAACATGAACATAAGATAAGTTGGTAGTGCCTCCAACTCTCCATTTTGATACATCTCCAGGTATTGTATGCCTCCCTTGCTAACATCCACATCATCCCATAAATCTCCATAAATGTACCTCATATCATACTCCCTATCCCATCCCACTTAGATGGGCAACCCCTCCACTAGCACCTAGAAGATGTGGTAGATATCCTCCAAAGTGATAGTCATCTCCCTTGTTGGGAGCTAGAAAGTCCCCCTATCAAGATCCCACCTCTCCACCAATATTGATAGATATGCCTCATCTACCCTCACAACCTCCACCTATGTAGGCCCTACCAATCCAACCCTCTCCAACCACTCCCAATCATCATCAATCAATGCCTTCCTAATCTAGGGTAAGATTAGAGTGAAGTTGTGTCATGCTTTCAGCATCTTCAACTGCATCAAAAATAAAACACATCCATCAATCATACATTCCATTTCATAAATTTTAATATACATTACAAAAATAATAGAAAAAATATGTCACATTTTCTTATTTCATAAAAAAATATAAATCCTCTTTCATTACAATTAAAAAATAAATTGCCCACCCACTTTCCTTTCCATTTCAAAATTAAAAATAAAAAATAAAATAAAACAAGCATAAATAAATAGAATATCCTACAAAAAAACACCTAAACTATGAGAAGGCTACATGAACACTTACCTCTCCTGCACGCCCTCCTGCTCCAATTGTGGTGCCAACTCTTGCCATTGCAACAAAATCATCCACTCTCCTTCCCTCTCAAATGCAAACAAGCAAATGACAAAGTAGTAATAGATAAAATGAGCCCCCTTTACCTATTTATAGGCACAAAATATACTTGTCTAGGCACACCCAAATGAGGTTGTATTTGTAGGGCACACCCAAACATAGGCATACATTTGCAGTGCACGGGTGCAACACCCCGCATTTGGAATTCAAGCCTCAAAAAGCCATAAAATCACCAAATCAACTCATCCCTTCAAGCCTCATCCCACTTCATTCCACCTTGTCCTAAGTCAGATCAATTTAATACCCCAATTTTTGAAGTTGAATGTGCCCAAGAAAATTTTCCCAAGGTCATCATCAAACCCTTTCTACTAGGTCACAAAAGTGGAACCTTTACTCATTTAAAATTGGTATGCACCATGCCACTTCCAATACGGGTTTGCATGTGGTGACTGCAATCAAGGTGGTAAACTTGACCTCCACCTCTAAATAATTCTAGTATCACATACATACCCTCATTGGTTGGTCCATCTACCACATCACAAGTGCTCATCATTCTACCAAAGGAAAAAATTTTGAAGACACATGCCCACTCCAAACTTGGGGTAGTTAACATTGATCTTGATTTGTGATATTTACATCCAAAAACATTCCTCTCCACCATCCACATTGGTCAATTGGCTCATGGGTCTCATCTATTTCATCTTCCACCCATTCACCACTTGAGGGGGTAAGCTAAAACCAAAATTTTCTTTGGTTATTCAATCCTTGCATTGGGACAACAAAATCAACTCCTCTACCCAATAAATTAGGTGTCTCTTATTTTTGCACTGCATTGTGTTTTACGCAACATGGTATAAAAATGGGCATCTATAGACACCAAATTCTAACCACTCGCATAGTCCATCTATAATACTTGCCTAAGGCTTGTACTTAGGATTATTTTCTACTCATATTATTCTATTTTCTAGATTTAATAAAATCTGGAAAATATCTCCTAGGATCCTCTCCTTTCACCATGTGTCCTAACTACCACTACCCCTCCCCTTGCCACATCTCCTATCCCTCATCAATACCCTACTTGCCACCTCTCCTCCTAAGTGAGACACCTCAAGTGTCCCACTCTAACTACCCTCGCCACTTGGTTTCCCTAGCCTGCCACCTATCCTCACACCCCTCACCTCCCATAATCCTACAAGTACCCCCATCATTCCATCCACCAAGGAGAGGAGGAGATTGCATACTATTACACTATTAGATTCATGCCAAGAAGATCCCATCCCATCCAAAGTCTGAGCTATAGGACCTAACGAGTGATCTCATGAGAACCAGTCATGTTTTCCTATAGAGGAACCCCAAATATAGCCTACTACATTTACATCATAAGAAACACATTTTCTTTAAAATAGACTATCTATATTTGCACCTACAAAAATTCATCCCATTGTGTTTGCACCCACATAAATACACCCTTTTGTATTTGCACATCCATAGAAAAACTAGCACCTCAACATTGGATCAACATAGGTAAAAACACTTGGTAAGGCATATTTTTTTATTATTCATGTTCAATGCTCTATAAATAATTCTATATTTTCTATGATTTTTGTGTTCAATAGCATTAGGGTTTTGTATATTTATAATTTTTGACCTCATCATAGAGAGGCTCTACCCATGTTATTAACTTTATTCTTGTTGATATTTGATGTAGGTTGTAGGTTGAATGTTGTTGAAGCTAGGGTGGCCTACAAGGATACACAAGCCCACCCACAATATTTTGATTGTAGCATGAATACATTAGCACCCAAATCCATTGATTTTTAAAAAGGGCATTTTCCCCATTTTTCATTGTATTCAAAGCAAGCTGTATTGTAATCTCACCCCTACACATTGGGGCATTTTATTGTAAAAGGAGAACATGGCTCACACATATCAATACAAAATACATCTCATTTGTTGCATTTATGCTTGTTTTGTTATCTTTATTTTCTAGAGTGTTGTTTTCATTGCTATAATTAGATCCTAAATTAGTAGACCATTAGATTGATACAACTAGAAAACATACTCACTAAGGGATACATAACCCATTTAAGGTTGTAAAATAGATGTAATTACTAACATAAGCATTGTGGTACATGCTTGAACATCTTATGTGTCATTTTATACAGTTGGAAGCTAATACAATGGTGACCATTACATCCCAATTAAGGATGAATGATCTAAAAAATAGGGGTTGCTCAAACTAAGGATTTGGACATGATATCTAATACAACATGTAGTTATTAGAACATTTCTCAAATCATCACCAAATGAATTAGAACTAAGTCATATTTTGTTTCCAACCTCCTTGGTGCCAACTTATAGATGGATAAACACACATGTTACCATTCGACTTCAAACACGACACATCTTCACAATATACCAATTTAATCACATAATTATCTAGTGACTAACACCGAATGCAAAGGAAATTAAAGAGAAAATGTATAAACTAATTTTGAAACTACTACTTGATTAGTTGAAATCTACAGTAGTTCATCTTCTAATTGATTTATAACTTATATAAAATTTATTTATATCTTATTATGGGAATTGCTTTTTGGTATTGTAATTGTTTTGGTCTTTGTAGTTCTATTTTATTATGGAACTTCAACTCTCTTTTCTACAAAATTCTTTCTTAGGCTATATCTTACTACCTTGGTAGAACAAAGTGTCTTTCATCCCACAATACCATACCCTTATATTAAATATCTACAATGTTGCTTTATATTTAATTTAAGAACCTTATATTATATAGTAAAATAATATTATTATCATTTATTTTATTTATTATTTTGTATGGTGTATTTCTTTGTTAGTGTAAAACTAAAGAGCACACTTGCATTGTGTTGGCAATTTTGGGTTTGAGATCCTAGCTTCTTGTCTATGAGTTGTCATTGATGTCAAAAGGAAATGACATTAATGTTAAGAGGATGTGTTGGCTTCAAAGGTGGAAGATTCCAAGAGAATCTTTTTAAGAAGAGAGAGATTCCATTGGCAATGGTTTTTATTAAAACCAATGGAGGTTCTCTTTATTATTTATTTAATTATTATTTAAAACCCTTCAAGGTTTTAATTAATTAATTATTTAATTAATTAAGGGAGAAATTATTTTTAATTTATTAAAAATACTTTAAGGGTTTTTAAACCCTTTAGAAAGCAAATTTCGATTAAATTCGAAATTACTTTTCTTTGCAGTCGACGTGTTCTAAAGTCCACGTATGGACTATAAATATGAGAAGGTTCCTAAGGTTAAACCCTCTTGGAAAATCGAAGGCAATTAATTGGTTTGGCTGCGATCGAATGTTCTATTTACGCTGCGAAAGAGGAGAGCTCGTGGTTTGAAAAGCTTTCGGAAAGCTTGACCGTTTATGTGGAAGGAAGTCCGTCTTGGACTTCGTAAGCCCCTTGTGGGCTAGTGGTAGCGAAGGCTGCGTTTGGGCCTTGCGTAGGCGGAGGTCTGCGTTTCGATCCCCGCGGAGGGAGCTGTGCATGGATTAGTCACGTTTTTATTAAAACGTGTTTTGTGCCACGAATTTCGGATTCTTCAAGGGCAGCCATTATAAGGTGTGATTATTTTCTTGATATGATTTTTGGCATTGTTTAGCATTGTTTAAAAGACATAGGAGAAATAAGGGGATATTTCTTTGGTTGTATTTTTGAGATTAGTCTTTTGCTATGCTAAATTTAAAAATGGAGATATAAGGTGTAAGTTTTGGTTGTTGTGTTTTTGGCTTCTTTGGTGGTTGTTTTTAAAGAAGAGGAGCTAAAAGGTGTATTAAGGAAAGTTTTTATATATGCTCATTTATCTTGGTTCTAACCCTAACTTGGTTGGAAGTTTGAGGGTTGTGTGTGGTGACAGCTTTAAGGATCAATTTTCTTCTACTCCAAAAAGGTATGGGCACATTTTCCTTATGAGTATGATTGGTGTATGTTTTTCTGAAATAAGGTTGGAGTGAAAAGGTTTTCAACTAGGTTTCCTTTGGTTGGGTGTAAATCCTATTTTCTGGTTTGTTGAAGACTTCTTATGCATTGTTATCCTTGATGAGAGTTTTGGTGAATGCATAATTTCTGGTTTGAGGTAGTGGAAGCATTGTGCACTAGGGTTTATGTTTGTGAGTCTTGCTACTTGCATTGAGTTGGTGGAACCCTTGGTTGGTTGTTTTGAGTTTGATGGTTGAGTTGCTTCCATAGAGGTTGTTTGATCAAGTTATTGCTTTACTTGATTCATGATATTGGGCTTACTCCATTGAGTTGATTTGAGCAAGTTATTCTTTGCATTTGGTGATATTGTGTTGGTGGTTATTTTGTTCAAATATCTTTGGAGGGAAAAGGATTTCTACTTGTTTCCTTTTCTTGTGATGATTGGTTGAATGCTTCAAGGTTGATGTTGAGTTGAATGGTGTTGGTTGACTAAACCTTGTTTGATGAGCATTGTTGTTGAAACCCTAATTGATGGTGAAAATAACATGAGTATCATTGTTATGTGATTCTTTGCATAGTTGGCAATTGTTGGGGTTTCATGTTCTTGAAAGAAAACATTCTATCCTATCCATTTCAGATATTGAGTTGAGTTTTCAGATTTGAGATTGAGATTGAGCTGAGTTGATTTGAGTTGAGTTTTGAGATTGGGATTTGAGTATAGAACATATTGAGTCTCTAACAATTCTCTTTATGCTTCTATGAGTTTGACAAATCACATTGGGTCTCTAACAATTCACTTTGTGATTTCCTACTAAGAAAGTTTTTCTTGGTGAGCTTGCTGAGTTTTTGGACAGGTTCCAGTGGGGACTTGTGAGCAGTTTTGGACAGGTTCCGGTGGGGACTTGTGAGCAGTTTTGGACAGGTTTCGGTGGGGACTTGTGAGCAGTTTTGGACAGGTTTCGGTGGGGACTTGTGAGCAGATTTGGACAGGTCCTAGCAGAGGACTTGTGAGCTGAGTTTGATAGTTCTATCAGAGAACTTGAGGACAGAGGTGCATTGGTTCTATGAGAAGAACCTGAGGATAGATTTGGCAAGTCTTTGAGAAGGCTTGTATGCAGAGGATTGATTTGTTCAAGAGTTGGACAGATCTGACAGACAGAGGAAGACTTGTACTAGACCGACTGACTATGTTTGGTACAGGTTGCTGAGCTACTATGGACGTGATCATAGAAGGCAGAGGTCTCTTAGGCTAAGCATTGAGGACAGGAGGTCTTCGGTGGAAAGGAGTTCCACGTGCTGGCAAGAGGTAGAGGCAGTTGATCTTCTGAGGGATCATTTCCAGAGCAGAGGGGAAGGTATCTCCTTTGAGCGAGGCTCATAAATTGGGGGAAGGTATCTCCTTTGAGCAGAGGCTCATAAATTCTGATTGGGGGAAGGTATCTCCTTTGGGCCGAGGCTCATAAACATTGTAATTGGGAAGGATTCCCAAAGAACTTTGAGATAACTTTTAGAGAAAAGTTTTGTGGACGTAGCCTAACCATTCTGGGTGAACCACGTTAAAATTGGTGTCACTTTGTGGATGATATTGTGCATTGCTTTGATATTGCTTTGGGTATATTGCTTTACTATTTTGAAGTATAAAGGAAAAAGTAAAAAGAGGTCTTATATTGTTCACCCCCTCTCAGTATAAGCTTGTGTTCTTCAATTGGTATCAGAGCGGGTGCCTTCGAAAAGTTTAACAGCTTGAAGGAAAAGCTAGTAAAGAACACAATGGATCATTCAAGTGGCAATGCAACACCTATTCTTGATGGGTCGAATTTTGGTCTTTGGAGTGCAAGGATGAAGGTTCATCTAATGGCACTTGGGAATGAGGTTTGGGAAGTGATTGAAGATGAGTACACTATTCCTAAACATGGTCCTAATACTAAAGAAGAAAGGCTCCTACATCACAGCAATTCAAAAGCAATGAATGCAATCCTGAAAGGCTTACAGAAAGTAGATCTCACCAAAGTGATTCACTACAAGACAACTAGTGAAATGTGGAAACAGTTGAAGGTGGTTCATACGGGTGATACAAATGTCAGAAAGGCCAGGTTGAGACACTAGAAAGGTATGTTTGAACAACTGAAGAGGAATATGGACAAAGAGTTCAAGAGAAGTCCCGACAAGGAAGTTATAGACAGCGATGATGATCGGTGCCTAATGGGAGTTTTACTCCCACCCAAGAATTAAACACCTCAACAGGAGGTGGGGGAGGGACTAAGCTAAGAGGCTCATTCTTAGTCCCAAGCCCCAAAGGTGACCCTTTGCCATTGATGACAAAGGGGGAGAGATATGAGTAAGGGGGAGAGCCTCAAGATAGGGGGAGCTATTTATGTTGAGTTTTTGTGTTGTTGAGAAGCATGGTTTGCCATCAATGACAAAGGGGGAGATTGTTGGCAATTTTGGGTTTGAGATCCTAGCTTCTTGTCTATGAGTTGTCATTGATGTCAAAAGGAAATGGCATTAATGTTAAGAGGATGTGTTGGCTTCAAAGGTGGAAGATTCCAAAGAGAATCCGGAGAGATTCCATTGGCAAGGGTTTTTTAAATGGTTTTTATTAAAACCAATGGAGGTTCTCTTTATTATTTATTTAATTATTATTTAAAACCCTTCAAGGTTTTAATTAATTAATTATTTAATTAATTAAGGGAGAAATTATTTTTAATTTATTAAAAATACTTTAAGGGTTTTTAAACCCTTTAGAAAGCAAATTTCGATTAAATTCGAAATTACTTTTCTTTGCAGCCGACGTGTTCTAAAGTCCACGTATGGACTATAAATATGAGAAGGTTCCTAAGGTTAAACCCTACTTGGAAAATCGAAGGCAATTAATTGGTTTGGCTGCGATCGAATGTTCTGTTTACGCTGCGAAAGAGGAGAGCTCGTGGTTTGAAAAGCTTTCGAAAAGCTTGACCGTTTATGTGGAAGGAAGTCCGTCTTGGACTTCGTAAGCCCCTTGTGGGCTAGTGGCAGCGAAGGCTGCGTTTGGGCCTTGCGTAGGCGGAGGTCTGCGTTTCGATCCCCACGGAGGGAGCTGTGCATGGATTAGTCATGTTTTTATTAAAACGTGTTTTGTGCCATGAATTTTGGATTCTTCAAGGGCAGCCATTATAAGGTGTGATTATTTTCTTGATATGATTTTTGGCATTGTTTAGCATTGTTTAAAAGACATAGGAGAAATAAGGGGATATTTCTTTGGTTGTATTTTTGAGATTAGTCTTTTGCTATGCTAAATTTAAAAATGGAGATATAAGGTGTAAGTTTTGGTTGTTGTGTTTTTGGCTTCTTTGGTGGTTGTTTTTAAAGAAGAGGAGCTAAAAGGTGTATTAAGGAAAGTTTTTATATATGCTCATTTATCTTGGTTCTAACCCTAACTTGGTTGGAAGTTTGAGGGTTGTGTGTGGTGACAGCTTTAAGGATCAATTTTCTTCTACTCCAAAAAGGTATGGGCACATTTTCCTTATGAGTATGATTGGTGTATGTTTTTCTGAAATAAGGTTGGAGTGAAAAGGTTTTCAACTAGGTTTCCTTTGGTTGGGTGTAAATCCTATTTTCTGGTTTGTTGAAGACTTCTTATGCATTGTTATCCTTAAGGAGAGTTTTTGGTGAATGCATAATTTCTGGTTTGAGGTAGTGGAAGCATTGTGCACTAGGGTTTATGTTTGTGAGTCTTGCTACTTGCATTGAGTTGGTGGAACCCTTGGTTGGCTGTTTTGAGTTTGATGGTTGAGTTGCTTCCATAGAGGTTGTTTGATCAAGTTATTGCTTTACTTGATTCATGATATTGGGCTTACTCCATTGAGTTGATTTGAGCAAGTTATTCTTTGCATTTGGTGATATTGTGTTGGTGGTTGTTTTGTTCAAATATCTTTGGAGGGAAAAGGATTTCTACTTGTTTCCTTTTCTTGTGATGATTGGTTGAATGCTTCAAGGTTGATGTTGAGTTGAATGGTGTTGGTTGACTAAACCTTGTTTGATGAGCATTGTTGTTGAAACCCTAATTGATGGTGAAAAGAACATGAGTATCATTGTTATGTGATTCTTTGCATAGTTGGCAATTGTTGGGGTTTCATGTTCTTGAAAGAAAACATTCTATCCTATCCATTTCAGATATTGAGTTGAGTTTTCAGATTTGAGATTGAGATTGAGCTGAGTTGATTTGAGTTGAGTTTTGAGATTGGGATTTGAGTATAGAACATATTGAGTCTCTAACAATTCTCTTTATGCTTCTATGAGTTTGACAAATCACATTGGGTCTCTAACAATTCACTTTGTGATTTCCTACTAAGAAAGTTTTTCTTGGTGAGCTTGTTGAGTTTTTGGACGAGGTTCCTAGTGGGGACTTGGTTGGAGCAGTTTTGGGAGGGGTGGGGGTTGGGGACTTGTGAGGGATTTTGGATAGGTTCTCGGTGGGGACTTGTGAGCAGATTTGGACAGGTCCTAGCGAGAGGACTTGTGAGCTCGAGTTTGATAGTTCTATCAGAGAACTTGAGGACAGAGGTGCATTGGTTCTATGAGAAGAACCTGAGGATAGATTTGGCAAGTCTTTGAGAAGGCTTGTATGCAGAGGATTGATTTGTTCAAGAGTTGGACAGATCTGACAGACAGAGGAAGACTTGTACTAGACCGACTGACTATGTTTGGTACAGGTTGTTGAGCTACTGTGGACGTGATCATAGAAGGCGAAGGTCTCTTAGGCTAAGCATTGAGGACAGGAGGTCTTCGGTGGAAAGGAGTTCCACGTGCTGGCAAGAGGTAGAGGCGGTTGATCTTCGAGGGATCATTTCCAGAGCAGAGGGGAAGGTATCTCCTTTGAGCAGAGGCTCATAAATTCTGATTGGGGGAAGGTATCTCCTTTGAGCAGAGGCTCATAAATTTTGATTGGGGGAAGGTATCTCCTTTGGGCCGAGGCTCATAAACATTGTAATTGGGAAGGATTCCCAAAGAACTTTGAGATAACTTTTAGAGAAAAGTTTTGTGGACGTAGCCTAACCATTCTGGGTGAACCACGTTAAAATTGGTGTCACTTTGTGGATGATATTGTGCATTGCTTTGATATTGCTTTGGGTATATTGCTTTACTATTTTGAAGTATAAAGGAAAAAGTAAAAAGAGGTCTTATCATTGTTCACCCCCCTCTCAGTATAAGCTTGTGTTCTTCAATTGGTATCAGAGCGGGTGCCTTCAGAAAGTTTAACAACTTGAAGGAAAAGCTAGTAAAGAACACAATGGATCATTCAAGTGGCAATGCAACACCTATTCTTGATGGGTCAGATTTTGGTCTTTGGAGTGCAAGGATGAAGGTTCATCTAATGGCACTTGGGAATGAGGTTTGGGAAGTGATTGAAGATGAGTACACTATTCCTGAACATGGTCCTAATACTAAAGAAGAAAGGCTCCTACATCACAACAATTCAAAAGCAATGAATGCAATCCTGAAAGGCTTACAGAAAGCAGATCTCACCAAAGTGATTCACTGCAAGACAGCTAGTGAAATGTGGAAACAGTTGAAGGTGGTTCATACAGGTGATACAAATGTCAGAAAGGCCAAGTTGAGACACTTCAAAGGTATGTTTGAACAACTCAAGATGAATGATGATGAAAATATTAGTGACTACATGCTTCGTATGGATGAGGTTGTTAACTCCATGAAAGACTTAGGTCTTGAGCTTGCTGAAAATGATGTTTGTGATAAGATTTTAAGATCTCTTCCTAATAGATTTAGTGAAAATATTTTTGCTATTGAGGAAGCTAAAGATTTGGATAAGTTGAAAAAGGATGAGCTCCATAGTATACTTGCAGCATTTGAGTTGAGAACTCAAGTGAAGGTTGATGTCAAGAAAGAGGCGACTTTCAAGGCTACCAAGAATTCCAAGGGTAAACAACTTCAAGATAGTGATGAGTCTTCTAGTGATGAAGAGGCATATTACAACAAGAAAGGCAAGTTCTCTAGAAAGCACAAAAGTATGAAAAATATAAGATGTTTCAATTGTGGAAAGTTTGGTCATTATGCTACTAGTTGTACTGTTCCCAAGAATGAAAGTGATGAAGATAAACAGGATTCTAAGAGCAAGGATTCTGAAAAGCACAAGCATCACAGGAAAAACAAAGATGAGCACAACAATCAAGGAAAGAGGTATTCTCACAAGCACAAGAAGAGTTTCTACCTAGACAAAGCAAGTAAGTGTTCTAGTAGTGATAGTGAAAGTTCTTCAAGTGATAATGAAAATGAGATGTTGTTCATATCAGAAAAAGAGGAAGAACCGAAACATAGATTCATTATCATGAAATGTCTTAGATGTGGAAATTTTGGTCACCTTGAGGATGATTGCACAAATAATGATTTGGTTTCTAGTATGTATGAGGATGCTTCAGAAAACTATAAGGAAGATGCATGTATGGTTTTTGAAAAGGGTAGCACCTCTAGTGATAAGAAATCTGAAAAAGGCTTTGATGATTCAAAAAGCAAACAAATAGAGGAAGAAAGAGGAAGAAAGGATCTTGAAGGTGAACTTATTAGTGCTCTTAGTGCTTTGAAAAAGGAAAGAAAGAAGAATGCTAGACTCAAGGATAAGTTAGATGAATGTTGTATGGAGAGAGATGATCTTATAGAAAGTCTTGACTTCTCTATAGCTAAGACACAAGAACTCAAGGATGAGTTAGAGTCTAAGGTTCTTGAGTATAGTGAGTTAGAACAGAAAATGGCTTCTTTGAAAGAGGAAACTAAAGAGTACAAGGATAAGCTTTACGAGGTTTCAAGATAGCTCCAAAAAGGTTAAGTCACTCATCAAAGGTCAAAGAAAGACAACAGATAAAATAGGCCTTGGTTTTGTTAAGCCACACAAGGAACAAGTTGGAGAGTCTAGTAAGAGACTCCAAAAGGAAGAGAGTTCTGATGAGGAAAGTATTTCAGAAAAGGAGTCCTTGAATGATAGATGCACAAAAAATAGAATTCAGAATGAGAAGAAGAAGTTTTCAGAACCTAAGAGGTCAATTAAAGGAAAGTTTCAAGGTAGATGTTTTGCTTGTCACAGGTTTGGTCACATGGCTTCACATTGCATGGCTCAAGTGAAGGAGGTAAATGACAAGTTTCAGAAGTGCTAGTTACTTTCAAGGGTATTGCTACTCTTGTCAACAGTTTGGGCACAAGGCAGTTTATTGCAAGGCAAATAACAGGAACAGGTTTGGTCAAAAACAGGTTTGGTCAGAACAGGTTTGGTCAGAACAGGTTTGGCCAGAACAGGTTTGGTCAGAATAGGTTTGGTCGAAACTGGTGGATTCAAAGATCAGGTTTACCTCGGAGAAACAACATCGTCAAGTGTTTCAAGTGCAACAATGAAGGTCACACAATCGAGACGGTGTAGAGCTGAAATTCCAGAATACGAGAACAGGAACAGTGGCATGATCAGGTCCAAGGATCAAGGCATGGACAAGAACAGGGATGAGAACAAGAACAAGAACAGTGACGGGAACAGGAATATGGACAAAGAGTTCAAGAGAAGGCCCGACAAGGAAGTTATAGACGCTGATGATGATCAGTGCCTAATGGGAGTTTTACTCCCACCCAAGAATTAATCACCTCATCGGGAGGTGGGGGAGGGACTAAGCTAAGAGGCTCATTCTTAGTCCCGAGCCCCAAAGGTGACCCTTTGCCATTGATGACAAAGGGGGAGAGATTTGAGTAAGGGGGAGAGCCTCAAGACAGGGGGAGTTGTTTATGTTGAGTTTCTGTGTTGTTGAGAAGCATGGTTTGCCATCAATGACAAAGGGGGAGATTGTTGGCAATTTTGGGTTTGAGATCCTAGCTTCTTGTCTATGAGTTGTCATTGATGTCAAAAGGAAATGGCATTAATGTTAAGAGGATGTGTTGGCTTCAAAGGTGGAAGATTCCAAGAGAATCCGGAGAGATTCCATTGGCAAGGGTTTTTCATTAAAACCAAGTTAAATGGTTTTTATTAAAACCAATGGAGGTTCTCTTTATTATTTATTTAATTATTATTTAAAACCCTTCAAGGTTTTAATTAATTAATTATTTAATTAATTAAGGGAGAAATTATTTTTAATTTATTAAAAATACTTAAGGGTTTTTAAACCCTTTAGAAAGCAAATTTCGATTAAATTCGAAATTACTTTTCTTTGCGACCGACGTGTTCTAAAGTCCACGTATGGACTATAAATATGAGAAGGTTCCTAAGGTTAAACCTACTTGGAAAATCGAAGGCAATTAATTGGTTTGGCTACGATCGAATGTTCTATTTACGCTGCGAAAGAGGAGAGCTCGTGGTTTGAAAAGCTTTCGGAAAGCTTGACCGTTTATGTGGAAGGAAGTCCGTCTTGGACTTCGTAAGCCTCTTGTGGGCTAGTGGCAGCGAAGGCTGCGTTTGGGCCTTGCGTAGGCGGAGGTCTACGTTTCGATCCCCATGGAGGGAGTTGTGCATGGATTAGTCACGTTTTTATTAAAACGTGTTTTGTGCCTGCAATTTCGGATTCTTCAAGGGCAGCCATTATAAGGTGTGATTATTTTCTTGATATGATTTTTGGCATTGTTTAGCATTGTTTAAAAGACATAGGAGAAATAAGGGGATATTTCTTTGGTTGTATTTTTGAGATTAGTCTTTTGCTATGCTAAATTTAAAAATGGAGATATAAGGTGTAAGTTTTGGTTGTTGTGTTTTTGGCTTCTTTGGTGGTTGTTTTTAAAGAAGAGGAGCTAAAAGGTGTATTAAGGAAAGTTTTTATATATGCTCATTTATCTTGGTTCTAACCCTAACTTGGTTGGAAGTTTGAGGGTTGTGTGTGGTGACAGCTTTAAGGATCAATTTTCTTCTACTCCAAAAAGGTATGGGCACATTTTTCTTATGAGTATGATTGGTGTATGTTTTTCTGAAATAAGGTTGGAGTGAAAAGGTTTTCAACTAGGTTTCCTTTGGTTGGGTGTAAATCCTATTTTCTGGTTTGTTGAAGACTACTTATGCATTGTTATCCTTAAGGAGAGTTTTTGGTGAATGCATAATTTCTGGTTTGAGATAGTGGAAGCTTTGTGCACTAGGGTTTATATTTGTGAGTCTAGCTACTTGCATTGAGTTGGTGGAACCCTTGGTTGGCTGTTTTGAGTTTGATGGTTGAGTTGCTTCCATAGAGGTTGTTTGATCAAGTTATTGCTTTACTTGATTCATGATATTGGGCTTACTCCATTGAGTTGATTTGAGCAAGTTATTCTTTGCATTTGGTGATATTGTGTTGGTGGTTGTTTTGTTCAAATATCTTTGGAGGGAAAAGGATTTCTACTTGTTTCCTTTTCTTGTGATGATTGGTTGAATGCTTCAAGGTTGATGTTGAGTTGAATGGTGTTGGTTGACTAAACCTTGTTTGATGAGCATTGTTGTTGAAACCCTAATTGATGGTGAAAAGAACATGAGTATCATTGTTATGTGATTCTTTGCATAGTTGGCAATTGTTGGGGTTTCATGTTCTTGAAAGAAAACATTCTATCCTATCCATTTCAGATATTGAGTTGAGTTTTCAGATTTGAGATTGAGATTGAGCTGAGTTGATTTGAGTTGAGTTTTGAGATTGGGATTTGAGTATAGAACATATTGAGTCTCTAACAATTCTCTTTATGCTTCTATGAGTTTGACAAATCACATTGGGTCTCTAACAATTCACTTTGTGATTTCCTACTAAGAAAGTTTTTCTTGGTGAGCTTGCTGAGTTTTTGGACGAGGTTCCAGTGGGGACTTGTGAGCGATTTTTGGACAGGTTCCGGTGGGGACTTGTGAGCAGTTTTGGATAGGTTCCGGTGGGGACTTGTGAGCAAGTTTTGGACAGGTTTCGGTGGGGACTTGTGAGCAGGTTTTGGACAGGTTTCGGTGGGGACTTGTGAGCAGATTTGGACAGGTCCTAGCAGAGGACTTGTGAGCTGAGTTTGATAGTTCTATCGAGAGAACTTGAGGATAGAGGTGCATTGGTTCTATGAGAAGAACCTGAGGATAGATTTGGCAAGTCTTTGAGAAGGCTTGTATGCAGAGGATTGATTTGTTCAAGAGTTGGACAGATCGACGAGACAGAGGAAGACTTGTACTAGACCGACTGACTGTGTTTGGTATAGGTTGTTGAGCTATTGTGGACGTGATCATAGAAGGCAGAGGTCTCTTAGGCTAAGCATTGAGGACAGGAGGTCTTCGGTGGAAAGGAGTTCCACGTGCTGGCAAGAGGTAGAGGCAGTTGATCTTCGAGGGATCATTTCTAGAGCAGAGGGGAAGGTATCTCCTTTGAGTAGAGGCTCATAAATTTTTATTGGGGGAAGGTAGCTCTTATCATAACATGTAGCTACCACACCTCGGTTCTATGGATTCTCCTCCATACTAACACATTTGGATTGTGTAGTATGGATCAATAGATGGCCACATGTAATCCGTATATTTTTTATAAATAGAGGAAGCCTTGTTAACCTTAGAAATTATGAATCAATAAATAAATCAAAGAAGCATAATTTTTTCAATGTATTCAAACTTGTGTTATACGCTCAAGTGAGAAAGAGGTTGCTATGATATTCATATTAAAAGTGTTATATCATGAGAGTGTTGTGAGAAATATTGAAGTGCAAAGTTTCTCATATTTGTATTGAGAATTGACATAAGAGAGAAATTGATGTACTAATTGGCTAATTATACAAAGATGTAGCAAGTCTTAATAGATACCTAATTCATTCACTAGGTAATGGAAATTTAATATTAATAATATGTTTTTCAATTATTTTTTATTCTGCTAGTTTGTGCGTTTTTCTTATGCATGTTTATTTTTCAATATGACTCTCAAGGATATACATGAAGACAAAATATCAAAGCATAAGGATGGTTGAGGAATAGACTTCATTGGTTTTGATAGATGAAACCTACTTTTTCTTACAATATTTTTGGATAGCAGTAAGAGATCATCATAATTTATACATATTACAATTAAGATAAAGGTTAAATTATTCATCATTTTTTTTTGGTAGATTACACTAGTATAATAAGGATAATTAATGATTTTTTCACCAAAAGCTATAGCTAAATCTATGTTATTTAAAATTATATCCAATGGTTTATGGAGTTTTTGGATATGGATGGCTAATACTAAAACCTAGCATGTACCTCATAAGTAATCATATTTCAATAATAGCTCTAAAATATAATATCTTTCTTTTGTGATTTGGTGGATAATGGGGTTCTTTTTAAAACTGTTCACCTCATTATCCTATAGATTTTTTAACAATTGAAAGAGATTCAAAAAGATCAAAGTGGTGAAAAAGATGAGTGAATGACTAAAAAGGTAGAATGTGAAGCGGAGGAAGTTCAAGATGATGATTAAGGATAAAATGACAATGATATTGACCCCATAGAAAATGTTACATTTTCATCAAGTTTTATTACAAGCATGTTCTTCCTTATAATCTCGTTACTTTATTTTTAAAATTGGTTATATGGTATTAAAATGGGCCCCACCCCTATTACATCATGACCATATAATGGTATTACAATGTCTTGGCTATTATGCATGTATCACTTGGAAATATAAAAACAAAGGTGTCCTCCATGAAAGTTGAGGAATGTTACTAATTGAATTAATTCCATTTGACATAGTCTTATTATTTTTATACCTAATTATAATCAAACAATAAATTTAAATATTTTATATAACTCTAGCTTGAGTAATGCCAAAAAAATTTAAAGTAGAATCCCTTACATAACTATTGATGAGATGAGATCTTCACCATAAATAACTTTTAAAGATTATTTTAGCTAAATATATTTTTTTACACACCTATCCTATTTGCGGTAATCCTAAAAATTAAGATATTTTTTATGCATGTAGATCCACCAAGAGAATATATAATCTTATCAAACATTAATATTCAACCATGCTTATCAAAAAAATTGTCTTGGTTGTTTTCTCATCTATGATTATCTAAATATTTTAATATGATTTCAAGGGACTATCAATAACTTATTAGTTAAGACATTTGTTTTCTTTGTTATTATGTTTATTTTGAGTTCTTGCAACTTTCTTCAAAGGTTAGAAATTAAAAAAAACTAATATATTTTTATAAATGTAATCACAACTCAAGTAAATCCATAATGTAAAGATCAAGATCAAGTATTCATATTGTAAGTAAAAGTCAACACAGTGGTTGACTAGGAAAACACTATCAAGAAACATGAAGACTATTAATAAGTATAAGATTTTTATTCTCATGCTATCCATTCGAGCATATAGTAAATATGGTAACCTATTTAAAATAATTTGACATAGAATATTTTGTCTAAAAACGATTATAACTAATGTTTTTAAAATTTATGAATATTTCAATATTGTTCTTCATGGAGCTCCAAATATTCAAAGTTGTCTTGAAGATAAATATAAATAGTAATTCTCTAGCGGGCTATTTTTGTTATACGAAAGCATTTATTTTATATTTAAAATCTATTTTTTACTTTATTTTGTTCTAGTTAGTTTAACTAAATTAAAATTTATTTATTTTTTAAATACACTTTTTAACTAATTTCAATATAACATATATTATGTAGGAAAATTTATTGTTTATTTATAAGTATCTATATAACTAGTTTCATATTATCTTCCTCACTTTTAGGGAATACACTCATAGTTTAAATAAATTCACATGATATATCATGTAGACATTATCAAAATTTTTATAACACAAGTATGTTAAAAGATAATGGACCCATATTCTTTTAGATATTTTCATTTAAATAATATGAAATATAGTATTTTGGTTTTTAATGTTTCATAAGTTTCATTTGGTTGTAGAGGGAATGGATAACATCCCATCACTTATTACTATAGTTCACAATTTTAGATGTTACTATTATAATCCCAACCCACTCAATTAAGTATGATTAATATTTATGAGGTGGGACATTCACCTTCTATTGACTCAAATCGTGGTTGCCTACTAATCAACATTCATCGACTTCTAATCACTTTACCTCATGAACTACTTGTAAAAGGTTATATATATAGAGAGAGAGAGGTTAAATAAGGGGAAACAAGAAGTAAAATCTTCTAAAGAGAAACCAAAGTGAAACAAAGAAATAACTTCTCCACCTAGGGGATCCAAAAACTAAACTTCAAATAGTAGTAGGAACCAAGAGAAGCCAAGATCCAAAAGAAGTGAATCCCACCAAAAGCACAAACTACCAAAATTGAAATTGAAAAACAAGAACAAGAGCAAGAACATTCAAACCCAAGAAGCGGTTCCCACCCAAATAGAATCTAGAGAAACATTCCAACAAAAAACTAAAGTAGAAACATGGATACCAACTAGCCCATCCTTACAAACCTAAAAACTGTATTCCAAGGACTAAATCTAGATAGTCAAAAGGACCAAATTAAAAATCACTAACATCTGAAAAAAGAGGTCCCTGAGCAAGGACCCACTAAGACCTCTCCCAAATTGGATATGTACTTGAAATAGAAATCACATCCAAACTACAAACACCATTAATATATATATATATATATATATATATATATATATATATATATATATATATATATAATATTAATAGATCATATGTAATAGAAAGACTATTTACATTAAAAAAAATTCTATTAAATCAAAATTAATATTTTTTAAAAATTAAAAATTAAATTAAATTGACAATGTATACTTTATAGATAAAGATTACGATATTTAGAATATTTTTAATTATAAATATTTTCTTCATATAAAAAAAATTATTTATTTTATTTAAGTTTGCAATTAAAAAGATTAAGTGTTTATATTTTTTTAACAAATGGTGTTAGCTAAAATGGTTAAATTCCTTAAGGAGACCAGGGTTCAAATCATGCAAAGAGATATATGAACAAAAGATAATTATTGTAAGATATTATGATGATAATGTAATATAGGTGGGGTATATTTGAATCCATATAACCATTTAAAAATATATATAGTTTTTTAATGAATTAAAACTAAATTTTTAAAAGAATAAAATAAAAGGTTTTTAATATCCACAAAGCTAAAATTAACTCATGAGGAAAGAAACTTATAAATATTAATAACTACCAATGGTAAAATATAATCCTTATAAATATTAGTAACTACAAATGATAAAATATAATCCAATGATTTTTCTATTTATAAATTTTATCTTTCACTGGCCCTAAGGACTCAACCCATTGGTCAAAGAACTCCCTTGGAGGTTAGTGACCATAATTTTAATCTATTAGACCTCATAGAATCGGAGGGTATATCTCACCAAAGCCTTTGGCTATGTTAAAAAAATTATTTTCTCTTTTTTATCCTCTTCCAGTAATTCTTGCAATGATTTCACTATTAAACAATCAACATAGCTAACACAAATATTACTACATGTCTTGCATTCAAAAATAGAATGCTTCTCTATATTAATTGACTTTAAAATATAAAAGATATATACCCTCTCATCCCATTCTATTTTGTCTCTTTTATCTACCTATTTTATATCCATTTTGGTGTGAGTTGGTCTTTCATTGGGGCATGTCCATATTGGCTCCCTAGTTGATGTTTTCTCTACATAACCATTTTGATAACAATTGTATGTGGTGATAAATTCAATAAGATAATATTGTCTCTTTCTTCCAAAATTCTTGCCTTTAATTTTTTTTAACAAATGTCTTTATGTATTTTCTATTATTTGAGCATTTGTCTAACTTTTCCATTTCTTCATTCACTAATTATTTTTTTGCAAGTATATTTTCTTTCTTTTGATCATATCTTATTCTATTACAACTAAAGGTCATTTACTTACATATTTTTGATTGGTTTTGTTTAGATATCCTAGAAAATAAATCATAGTAGTTTATTCTATAGGTAATATGTCTATTTCTACTAGACGAATCTCATATGGACCTAATTCTTTTTCTTTTAAATTTGATTGTAAGTAATAAAAAAATAAAATCATATTTATTTATATCCATTTTGAGTTTGATATTCTACTAGCATATGCTTCACATTCATACAACACCACTAGTTCCACTAGTAGGTCAAATAAAATCTTATAATCTATTAGCCCTATAGTTCAACCCCTTTACTTCTATTTTTTAATGCAAAAAATATTCTCAACTTCCCTAACATTTTCTTTATTCTACATATTTTCAAACTGGTCTTATTATTGATGTTTATCCCAAGGTATTTTTCCATAGTTAGGACATGGCCATATTTTCTCCCTAATTGTTGTTTACCTCTATATAGGACTTTTGGTGGTGATCATACGTGGGATTGAATTTAAAAATATAACATTATCTTCTCCTTCCTAGTTTCTTTTTTCATATAGTTTCTTTGAATTATTTTTTAACAATTACCTTTATACCTTTACAATTATTTGAGGATTTATCTAATTCAATATTTTATTTTTTCATTATTATTGTTTTACTTCTTCCATGTTTTGTTTCTTTTGTTCATATCTTCTTATATTACAACTTTAGATAATATATTTACATCTATATATTCATTGTTTTTTATATTGTGGAAAATAAACTATAAGATCTACCTCTATAGGGAAGATACTATTTCTACCAGAAGAATATTAAATGGAACTAACCATTTCACTTTTGATTTCTTTATAATCAAATATTTTTTAATCCTTTCTATTTATTCCTATTTTAATTTTGATGTGCTACTAGCCCATACTTCACACGCATAAAATGTCACTAGTATGACCAATAGCTTAATTAAATATCATATTGTCTTTTAGTCCCATAATTCAACCTCTATGTTTCTATTTTGTAATGAAAAATGTGTTCTCCATTCTTTGAAGTTTTATTCATTATATATTCTTCTAAACTCAACTTATTACTAAATTCTATCCTAAGATATTTATACTCTATTATTTCTTCTAGAAGACCCACTTCAAAAAAAAATTAATTGACTCATTTTCTTTTGATTGGAGAAGATTGTGTTCTTGCTTTTGTTGTTATATACTTGGCCTACATCCATAAGGTCTCCAATTATTTCTTAAACATTTTTCTAACCTTACAATCAAAATGAGATCATTTACATATAAAAGAAATCTTGCCACTTATATTCTAAATGAGCACTACCCCTTTCATTTAGATTTAGACATTCTTTTAATTTATCAATATATAAAATAAATAATATATGCAATAATATACATCCCTTTTAATGCTCATATCATTTTAAAAGTATTTTAAAAAGCTTTATTGCATTATAATTTTAATCCATACCTCCTTATAGAATATATGTAATGTTATAGTGGACCTCCCTATAGAGTCTGTACACTTGTAAAGATTATATGGAACCAATCCCTTTTTTAAAAGAAAATTAAATTATCATATCAAAGAAACTATTAAAAAAGTCACCAAATATAGATGGTCTCTTTTGAAGACTATATTTTGGCAAACATTATGAGATAATCAATTTTATTAGTTGTAATTTGTAAGAAATTTGAATTAATTTTTAATTTAATCATTAAATAGATAAAAAAATTAATTTGAGTCCTATGACAAGTCTCAGGTGTGTGTGTTTTGGCAAATCCTCTATTTTTATTTTGGATCTCTACTAGGATTTGATGAGGAAAAGCTACTCTACTAGGGTTTCCTGAAGAAAAACTACTCTATGGGGATGGCAGCAACTTCCAAAGGAGGTCTAAAAAATTGGAGGAATGTCGTGATGGCATCAGGTTAGACACAGAGAGTGCATGCTCGTGATATTTTTTCATCTAAAAATGACTGGAAGGAACAAGATTTTCCAGTGCATGTCGGGAACCGCTTGTTAAAGAACAATGGATGTTTGGAATGATGTGAAGCCAGACCAGTTCTAGTGGTTCAACAAGACTCGATAGCGGAATATTTGGAGTATCTAACCAAACATGCCCTTATTGGAAAAATTTTGGGCATCCAAATTTCTCTTCCCTTTGTGGAGGCTTGGGTCAGGAAGACGTGGAATATTGAAGGCAATGTGGAGGTGATGGTGAGTGCAAACAACTATTTTATGATGGTTTTCTCTTGTATTGCAGATTGTAACAAAGCATTTGAAGGGGGTCCTTATTTCTATAACCAAGTGGGACTCTTTCTTAAACCCTGGCATGTGGGTTTCAACCCATCAGAGGAGCGGCTATCGTGGGTTCCAATATGGGTGCGGCTTCCATGGCTCGCATTGGAATTCTAGAGAACTAATATCTTGCATAATATTACCCTTCTACTTAGGAAGCTGGTTGGACCGTCACAACAAACAATGGATAAAAATGTAATCTCTGTTTCTCATATTTGTGTTGAAATTGACTTAAATAATCATAATCTAGATTCTATTTAAATACAATTTGGATTAACTACATGGGTTCAAAAACTTGACTATGAAAATCTTCCATTTCATTGCCAGATTTATCGTGAATATGGCCACCTACAAAGAAAATGCCCTAATTTTTTCTTTCTTGTGGCTTCAAATCCTGGGACCTATCAATCTGGATAAAGTTTGGATAAAGGAAAAGCCTCGATAAATGAAGGGGAACAAGATAAGGAAGGTTTTATTCCGATAAAATCCTAAAATAGAGGACGAAGGGCAAACAAAGACCTTAAGGATAGCCAGCCAGATGCTCTACTAAACCATTTTAAAACATTATATGATCTTTATTAGTGCATGGAGATACCTGAAACGTCGCTACCTGATGCAAATATAACAAGGCCAAATCAGATGTCTCTTCTTGAGGGGGAACTTAAGGAATCAGATCTAGGGGGTTTAAATGAAGAACAAAGGGCTTTGAATCTGAGCATAGGGGACATGGTTGGGTCAAGCCCTATAAGGGAAACTATTTTGGAAAGTGGTACAGATTTAGTTATGCCCTCTTCTACTCAGGTACTTATGGAGTCATCCTTGGACTGCAAAACTCCTACGGTGTTGGGATTGCAGCAAAAAATAATTAAAAAAAAGTTTTTCGGATAAGAATATGAAGGTGGGTCAAAAGAAGGACCAGGATAAAATTAAGTTAATGGAGGAGACTTTTGTGGAGTCAGTCTTTGTGATAATATTAGGCTCCCATTTTTATAACCCCAAAAAATCATTATCCTCTCATGGAATGTAAGGGGGTTGAATAACATCCCCAAACAAAAAGTTATTCATGATTTGGTTCGTGTGCATTCTCCAGATGTGGTGTTTATTCAGGAGACTAAATTGGCTATTGATATTATGTTCAATATTGCTCCCAAGTTGTGGATAATGGGGCAATGCCAGTGTATTGGTGCATATGGATATGCTGGTGGCATCGCTTGTTTATGGGATCCGGTTAAGATATCCCCTCTTACTTGGATTTCTAGCAGATGGTCTATTTCAATGGTCGGGCATGATAATGAATCTTGTGAAATAATCCTACTTACAAATGTGTATGCTCTTTTTTATTACAATGGTAAAGTGAATTTGTGGAAGCACATTTGCTTTGTGAGAAGTTTGGTTCCCCTGTACCCATGGATTTTGGCTAGAGACTTCAACTCTTTCACTTGTCTAGATGAGAAACATGATGGGGTGGACCGTCTCGAGTCTTTTTCTTATATCTTCAATGCTTATATCCAGGCCCTAAAATTGGTTGACATCAAGCCAGATAATGGGATCTTTACTTGGCACAATAGAAGGTGTGGGTAATCTTCCATCTCAGAGATACTGGATAGGTTTTGGATATCTAGTTATTGGATGGGTAATAACAAAGGTGCTAGTTCTGTGATTCTGGAGGGTAGGGGATCTGATCATTGGCCTATAAAACTCTCTGCTTTGGAGTTAGGGCTAAAAAATAATCCCTCCTTTAAGTTTCAACTTATGTGGCTTTGTGATCCTAAGCTTCATGATTTCATGCGAGGCTGGTGGACCACTGGCAAACCTCCTCATGGCATCGCTATGTATTCCTTTATGAAGCGACTACAATTTGTAAAACATAAATTGAAGAGATGGAATAGACTAAATTTTGGGAACCTTTCCTTGGCTAATTTGGTAGCTCTTAGGAGGATGGAAGAAGCTTCAAGGAAGATTAGATATTAGGGATTCACAAAGGAGCTTCTTGTTGAGGAATATGAGGCTGCGAAAGACCTTGTTGGATGGGAATTGAGGGAAGAAATTTTTTGGAAACAAAAAAGCTTGAGTAGATTGGCTTCAAGAATGGGATAGGAACACAAACTTATTTTATAAATCAGTTAAGCCTCTCCGTAATGGTAACCTGATTACCTCTCTTGTGAATTCTCATGGTGCCCTGCTCTCTTCTTTCAAGGATATTTCAAAAGAGACTAAGAGGTATTTTTCCTCTCTCTTCAAGGAGGACTCCCTATCATATGATGAGAATGAAAAGCTTATTCTAAACTATATTCCAACGATTTTTTCTAGAGATATGAATGAGCACTTGATGGGTCTAATTTCCCTTGATGAGTTGGAAAATGTTGTATTCAAGATGAAAAAGTAAAATCCCCAAGCCTAGATGGATTCTCGATTGAGTTTTATCAGGATTTTTGGGATTTAATCAATTTTTATCTTTTGGATGTGGTCCATGAGTCCCAAAATAACAAATAAATGATAAGGGCCCTAAATGCTACCTTTGTGGTGCTTATACCCAAAAAGAGGGAGCAAATTCCTTGGATATGTTTAGGCCTATTGCTCTCTACAATGTTGTGTATAATATCATCACAAAAATTATTGTTGAGAGGCTGAAGATATGGTTGAGAAAAATCATCTCTGAGGAGCAAGGAGGGTTTGTTGCTGGTCGACAAATCTTGGATGGGGTTGTTATTGCTATAGAAGATATTCACTCGATGTAAACTTCTAAGGAGAAAACTATGTTCGTTAAGTTGAACATGGCCAAAGCCTATGATCGTGTCAGATGGTCCTTTCTTTAGAAATTTATTATTGCTTTTGGATTTGAGGAGGAATAGATTAGATGGGTGATGAGTTGTGTTTCTTCTTCCTCATTCTCTGTTCTTGTTAATAATGAGCCATCACAGTTGTTTTAGGCCTCAAGGAGATTGAGGCAAGTATATCCTTTATCTCCTTATTTGTTTATCATTATGGCGGAAGGGTTGGGAATATTTCTCAAGTCTTAAGTCATGCAGGATCTTATTCAGGGGTGGAAGTGGGATAGTAGTTTGCTACCTCTTTCCTACCTTCAATTTGTTGATGATACTACTTTGTTGGTAGTTGCCACTATCAGGGAAGCTAGCAATATTAGACAGTCTCTTGACATATATCTTGGTGCTTTTGGACAGTTGATTAATGAGGACAAGTCTTTTATTTTCTTCTTCAATACCCCTCCTCTTATTCAAGCCAGGATTGCTCGCATTCTAAGATTCTAGGTTGGGACTCCCCCCTTAATTTATCTTGGTATTCCAATTTCATCTCACCCTCTACCTAGATCTTCTTGGAAGTCTATGCTTGATAAGTTTAGAAGGAAGGTGAATCACTGGACTTTCAGATGGCTATCCACTATAGGTAAAGTTTTGCTTTTAAAAATTGTTGTTCAAGACTTACCCATTTATAGATTTTTTGTAAAAATAGCTCCCTCTCACTTCATCAAGAACATGGATGCTTTGTCAAGATAGTTTTTATGGTCTAGAAAACTTGATCAATCTAAATGGATTTTGGTTAGGTGGGATTCTATATGTAGGCTGGTGAAAGAGGGAGGCCTTGGGTTGTGATAGATAGCTATTTTTGGGCGGGCTTTGGCTGTAAAACTTTATTGGAGATGGTGTACCTCTCAAGATCAAATTTGGGTTAAAATATTATCTTGTAAATACTTGAGAGGTATTTCTGAGGTTGAAATCTCTAGAGTCAGCTTGGTTGGGAAAGGTTCAGTTATCTGGGACACTGTGAAAAGGGGAGCTAATTTAATCAAGGAGTTTGTTCTACATTTGCAGTCAAGGATCAAATACTCTTTTTTTGGAGGATTCTTGGGATGGCCACCCTCCTTTATTGAATCAATATCCTAGGTTACATTTCCTAAGAATTTTTTTCTTGGAAGCAGACTGGTCTTGTGTGGAGGACTTTAAAAAAATCTAGTCTTTTGGAAATATGGATATGTACAGGTGGAAATATTTGCAAGAATGGCCCCAAGGGGGACTGGCCAGGGACATATATGTGCTTGCTCTTATTCTTACGAGGAGGCCTTGTTCTTCATTGAGGGGTAAAGATATTCTGGCTTGGAACCTTGATCCTAAGGGAACCTACTCGGTAGCCTATGGTTATTAGGTTCTTGATAAGAACAATTATGGGTGTCTTCCTGTCACTTGGTGGAAAAATGTGTGGAACAAATTTTCCTGGCCAAAATGTAACTTCTTTCTCTGGTTGGTAGCTCGTAATAAATGCCTCACTTGGAATAATGTGAGGAAGATGGGATTTTAGGGTCCCTCTTTTTGTGTCCTTTGCGGTAATAATGAGGATGATTCTTCTCATTTATTTTTCCAATGCTCCTTTTCCAAAGACATTTGGCACCATTGGTGGAGCACCTGGAACCATCCATATTTTCATGTGTTGTCCCTGATGGAGTTTTGGAGTAGTCTAGGCAGACCTCCGACCAAGGCTCCCTTCCTTCGGGTGGCTTAGAATTTGGGCCCTTCTTGCATCATCTGGAAAATTTGGCTTGAACGAAACCGACGCATATTTTAGGGCAATTATTTGGTTGTTCAACAAATTTGGAAAAGGATCCTGTATATGGTTTAGAAAACCATCCATAGGAAATATGATGTGGACCCTCTTTTGGATTCTAGGGAGGAGAAGGTACAACAAGCCCTTGGTCTCTTTGGGTATGGTGTAAACTCTTCTAGCCCTAGTAGGGTTCCTCAACTCAACAAGAAGGTTAGGAGAGATGGTAGGAGGAGGCCAACCCCTAGAGAAGTATTAAAAATTAATGCTGATGTATCATCCAGGGGTAATCTTGGACATGCTGGCATTGGTGGTGTTGGGAGAGATTCTATTTGTGGTGTCAGTTTTTTTTTCCATTTATAAAGGTGTTCACTCCAACAATTTTATGGAAGCTCTTGCAATTCTTGAGGCCTTACAGAGGGGGTTTTCTCTTAGCTGGCATAGGATTATCTACGATTCTGACTCTCAAATTGTGGTTAATATTTTAAAAAATAAAAGGGTGGAGGATGTTAATTGGTAGTTGGCCTCTATAGCCGTTCAGATTCTCAGAATGAGTGAAGAGTTCAAATTTATATCCTTTGTGCACATTCCAAGGGAATGGAATGTGGTTTCTAATTACCTAGCCAAAAGGGCTTCTAAGCTGCTAGATCCTTGGAGTATCGATAATTGGGAGAGTCTCCCATCTAGGGACTCTCAACACCTGTGGGTGTTGATCCACAAGGAAGTACAAACTTAATGTGGTTTATTCTTATTGTATTTTCTAGGTGTCATTCTAGTCTAGTGGTTTTAGCCTATTTGGTTATTTATTTGAGTCCTAGTTGGAAGCTCAGTTGTACTCTGTAATCCATATTTTTTATCAATAAATTTTTACCCCTTTGTTTAAAAAAAAAATTCTTAGGTGTGTGTGGGGTCACTAAAATATGACTTATTCTATAGACCTAATATAAAATTATTATATTCCATTGTCATTATTAAGCCATGAACATTGGTTTTCAATGACACTTAGAATATGGAAATGTACTTCTTAATGAAGTATTGTGTTTATTGTCAAAGTTATTATATTCATAAATATATTCATCCACAACTAACAAAAAGTGAATAACATTATTTGAAATAATATGTCCTATGGGATTATGCCTTTCTATAAAGATAAATCCCATGGTAGGTAAAATGTAATACAGATGGAAACATCAAGTGTTACTCCTTTTGTATGCTACATTTGTGTTTAGGTCCAAACAAACAATTAAAAGGTATGCTCAGTATAAATGACCATATTAGCATATTGGTGCTCAGGTGGATTATTTACTATGGTAAATAATATTAGAAAATAATCTAGTATATGGCCTAGATTAAATGAGATGCTCATTTAGTTGATATCATACTACATTAATAGAGGAGGGATCATCTCAAAACCTAAGTAAACCTGTATAATTTGGATGAACATGGTGAATGAGATACTAGAAGGGTGATACTACATAGGGTAGGTCTTGGTGGTGATTGATGAAAGATATATTAACTAGGATAAATGACATTAATTTATACATTTATTATTCATACTCGTATTAATTAATATCCATTATGGTTGCATGTTTTATTCATTGCATAGTATTTGTGTGTTAAAAAAACATTATAAGTCTTAGGTCACTTAAATTGTGTTGAAGATGCATGAGAAAAGTATCATGTAATTTTATTATGTCAAACAAGAAGTGATAGAGTTCTATGTGGTAAAAGTGATTATCTTTGAAGAACAATGTACTCAAAAGTGGTTACTTTTGAAGTATCAATATAATTATTTGGAGATGTGTATAAGGTTTATGAGATTCATAACCAACATCCTTAAGTATTTTGACATTATAGGTTGTATGTAATGCAAATAATTGTAATGAACACAGTTGTGATGTTGTTAGCTATGATCAAGGTCAAAGTGATGCACTACATAAGGAAAAGGTAGTGTCAAAATAAATTGAAAGAAGTGTATGCACCTAATGTTTTTGGGTAAGCTATAAAAACTTGTGGTAGTGGTCGGGAGTAATTATAAGTATGAATTTTGTTGAGAGTAACTAAGAGTATGAAGGTGGTCAAAATGAACCATATAATATAGAGGTTAATCACATGAAAATCCTTATATGATATGATTATGGGTTAGCCACCTAAAAATCATTGGTATATACACATTTTTTAATGAATATGAAAAGATATATAAGAAGACTCATATTCTTTGAGAGGATCATCAAATATTCATAAGATAAATTTATGATCTCTTTAGAGTCAGAAAAATGACCTGAAGGGTCCTCCAACTCAGTGATCCTTTATGAAATATTCTTATGTCTGAGGTAGTTAAAAAAACATTAGTTCCCTTGTCTGAGGTAGTTCATTTCTCTCAAATTTTTATAACAGAGCCAAGGGATGAAATCCAATTTTGTTAATGTAATATGTGCAAGAACATATTCCCATATTAGTTGATCCCATTATTCGAGATCAACTTGAATATTATATTTCTATGAATGATCTACAAACTGCTATTTTTTCTATGAAGAATGAAAAAGCTCTTGGATTGTGCTAGAATTTCACAATAATAGATATGCAAAGTATTACACAAAAATATGAAGAGAAGAGTGGAACTGATTGATTTACCTCTAGGATCAACTCTGTATAAATAGCAGAGTTGATCATTGAGAACCGTTGGATTACAACAACTCATCAGACCTGATGAAGACACCACTAAGAGTTCTCCTGACACATGGAGGAGTGGAAACTCAAGAAGACACCACTGAGAGTTCTCCTGACACATGGAGGAGTGGAAACTCAAGTGTCTATCCTAGTGGAACTTAAGAGAATATTCACTTATTCTAACACCCCCCTTAAGTGATACTAGGGGAGCTTTTTACAAATGAGTCCCGACAACAAGGCCTGATTAGGTACTCATGTACAATATAGATAGTTGGTGGAAAAAACCCCTGTGGGGAAAAACCAACTATCACCCCTTTGTTTTGAAGTGATGGTAAAAAACCCAGTGGGAAAATCCATCAATCAAAAAGCAAAGAGGTATGAAAGAGGCTTGTCTTCGGATGGTGAAGATTGTCCTCTTTAACAAATAAAATATGAGTCCTGGCAACAAGGCCTGATTAGGTACTCATGTACAATATAGATAGTTGGTGGAAAAAACCCCTGTGGGAAAAACCAACTATCACCCCTTTGTTTTGAAGTGATGGTAAAAACCCAGTGGGAAAAGCCATCAATAAAAAACAAAGAAGTATGAAAGAGGCTTGTCTTCGGATGGCGAATATTGTCCTCCTATACAAAGACATGATGAGTCCCGGTAAGAAGACCTGATGAGGCACTCATTTATAATATAGTGAGAGGTGGAAGACCTCTTTGTCAATGCAATTGTAATACTCCAAGTTTTTCTCGTAATTGAAGGTAACGCGGAGAAGAAATTGACTTGGTGAAGATGTCTGCAATTTGTGCCTCAGTTGGAATATATTCCAAGTGTATGTCCCCACTCTGAATATGCTATCGAATGAAGTGCTCCTACATAAGATGAGTCCCGACACCAAGGCCTGATAAGGTACTCATGTACAATAGAGATGGTATAGCCACAAATATGAGTCTCGATAGTAAGATCTAATAAGGTACTCATTTACAACATGTGATCAAAAGAATAAATATCATTAAAGAAAAGTCCCCTAAAACCAAAGTGAAGATAGGATGGAGATAGAACCACAAAAATCGCATGGGTAGTCCAAAAATGACTCCACAAGCATGAGTATGTGGTTTCCACCTATATGAGTACAATGGGCTGATAACTAGGTCCAAACCTTGTGGACAAACAATAAAATTAGGGTAATGGTAGAAAATTTCAAGGGGAAACCACCTGCCAGAATAGAAGAATAAGGAAGATGTGCATGGAGGATTGAGAGGAAGGAATATGTCCTCTTCAACCCCCTCTTTAGGACAAATTCCATTAAGAAGCCTGCAATGGACCCATTAGATGTCTCAAAAACATAGAGACTTGTTGCAGAAAAGAATTCATACTCCCAGACTGGTGCTCGTGAACCATGAAATCAAAGTGTCTCATAAAAATAATTCTTACTAGAAAAATCCCTTGGAACCAAAGTGTCTCACAAAAATAATGTGAAGATAGGATGGATAAAGAACCACAAAAACTGTAAGGGATGTCCAAATTGACTCCGCAAGCATAAGTAGTGGTATCCACCTGTATGACACAATGGGCTGAATAACAAGGTCCAAAAAATGGACAACCAACAAAACAAGGGCACCAATGCTAGGAGTGTCGGGTTCAACCGAGAGTGCACTCCATGATACAATAAATTTTAAAAACATCATTGAAAAAAGTCTTGAAACTAAAAAATGGACACCACCATTGTGTCCGTCTCGGAAAAACCTTTCCGACTATAAATACCCCTCCATTAACTTCAAATGAGAAATTGAAGTGAAAATGAGAGATTTGGTTGACCAAAAAATATATTTTTTGAGTTTTAATAATATTTTTTAGTTAATGTTTATAGGAATTGCCAATGTAAAGATCCTATAAAACAATAAAATAAAAATATATTTGTTTTGATATAAATGAGGGTGGGCATGAAGTTAGTGAATATCTTCTTATACTTTTTAGAGATTTTATAAACAATATATACCTCTAAAAATTAAAGGCTACTATAAAGAAAGCTAGAAGAATACACCCTCCCTAAAAGATAAAACAAAAAAGGAATTTAATTATTAGGTTACAAATGACGCTTTTCTCTTAGCCCTTTGAAAGAGAAAGAGATTTAAAATTTTGGGTTCCCATGAGTGAAAGTTATGAGGGGTGAGGGGCTCAATTGAATTCATCTTAACACAAGAGAGAGATTGAAGTTTTAAATTACCAATACTCCCCCCTTAAATCTTCAATTATGGAAAATTTTAGGTTTATGAAAACTTTTATGAAAAAGTTATTTAAACTTTTATATATATTTATAACCTTAAAAAATTTGTTAAGATTTAATTTAAAATAGATTTAACAATAACACCCTTAGAGAATAAAATACATTTATAGATTTAACAATAACACCCTTAGAGAATAAGAAAAGGTGAGAAAAGCTCTTTCTTAAAATAGTTAGTTCGAATATATTAATAAACTAAATGATAAGAAAGAGTAAAAAATTAATTTCAAAGGAAAAAAGTAACTTCTTGTGTAAAATTATTATTTTAACAATAACAATATATTTAGAAGATGTTTTAAGAAAGATAGCTTTTCTCAAATTTTGATAAACAAGATAGGTGAGAAAAGTAATTAGAGAGTGAATGTTTAAATAAAAAAACTAAAATTTTTAATGATGACTGTTAGATTAAAATATATTTCCCTTAATGCATAGGCAAAATGATAGAAGTTTTCCTTTATAGCAAGATAAATTATAATTTAAATTTAAGTTTAAGAATACTTTTAATCTCAAGCAAATTAATAAAATAAATAAATATCTTTGCATTCAAAATATTCGAAAGGAAAGAAATTTAAAAAATATTTTCCTTAAGACTATATGCAAAGAAGAAAAAAGGTAAATAAAAGGCAGAGAGACGAGATGCAAAAGACGCAAAGACAAGAAGACTCCCCTCCCCGAACTGCGATCGGTGCTTAAAAAAACACCCGAACACCCCCCCAATAAAAAATTTTATTATAAATTTTACAATAGGGTGTCACGATTTGAAGAAAGCCAAAATTAATTAAGGCTTCTTAAAAGGAGACAAAGGTGTTTCTTCGAAACACAAGGTTTCGATAGAAACTTTTACCTAAAATAAGAAATGAGCAGAATGAAGAAATCTTGCAGATGATAAAAAAATAGGTGACACTCCAGCTTTCTTGTATAAAACGTTATGCTCGATATAAATAAAGGAAGCAATATTGATAACAGGAAATTAAAATATATTAATTAAAAATATATATTTATTTTAGGAGCATAGGGATGTGCCCAATGGGCGCTATCTCCAGACGAACAATGAAACCTGCACAAAATGATTAGGGCATTGTCTCCGGACAAACAATGAAACCTGCACAAAGGGATTAGGCGTTGTCTCGGATAAAGAGAGATAACTGAAACCAGCGAACCAGCGAACCTGCACAATACGTTAGAGAAGGAGTTACTGTCGTATGGGCAGAGGAAGAGCGCTGCCAGTGAGACCTGCACAAAGGGATTAGGCACTGTATCTGGATAAAGAGAGATAGCCAAAAAAAATTCCCTTTAATGTGCCGAATGGGCAAAAGTAAGAGCGCCAGACAATACGACTAAAAGGAATTACAAACTTTTGGCTTGAAACAACAAGCGACGGAAAGCAAAAAAATAGGGAACTTGGAGAGAGGAAACCATCGTGAGGGAGGCCACCAAGCTAACGCTACAGAATACGTAAAGGATATGCCTCTCTAGAGGGCCGTATGGGCGGAGGCTAACACTGGCGAAAGAGAGAAGGAGCAATCATTTTTCTTAAAACATGTAACGCTGCAAAAAAATGATTAGATAAAAATGCCCTAGTTTTAATCATGAAATGTTGCAGAAATGTTAGATAAAAAGGATAGAATAAGAAACTAATTACTTAAATAAATGAAAAAAAATGTTTGGAAACCAATTATTTAAATTTACGTTTTGAAAAAAATAAAAAAAGGAGATTTCAAAACAAATGTGGTGAGCCTACGGAAAGCCGGGAGACCTGTAAAAAATGTTAAACGGAGATGCCTCCTCCAGAGGGCCGAATGGGCGGAAGCTTGAGCGTTGTTCCTGCAGATTACGACTAAAAAAATACCGTCTGAATTGACAAAAGTAAACGGAAGCTAGAGCGCCGATTGTACAAACTCCGAGATGAACAGTGAGCCAAACGGGTAAACTCTGAGATGTCTAAATGAATGATGAGTGCGCCAGAGAGTTTGAAACGAAGAGGCCCAAGTTGTAACGAGAGTGCCAATGAGCGTTAGGCGTTCCCTAACATCTATATAATTTTGGAGCATACGTTGAGAGCGCCACAGATGGTGCCAAGCACCAGAGAACAAGGAGTGAAATATTAATGAGGGAGGGATTTTATTCCCTCCACGAGCGAATAAAAGAAATTCAAAATATTTCCTAAGTTAACACTTGGTTCATCCGAGATTTTCGCTATCGAAAAGAAATGGATATAACTAAGAGTTAGAATAACATGAATACATTGAGAGAGAATAAATAAATAAAGAAAATAAAAGGGCTCTTTTTCCTTTGAAAAGAAGGGCGAGAAAAGCGCCTTCACACAGGGTAATCCATGTTTTTTTTTAAAGAAAGGAAATAGCTCTATTTTCTTAAAAATTTTCTCAAACACGAATTCAAAATATATATGAAAGAATATGCAACATATAAAAATAAATATGTTGAAATAGTAAAATAACAATGGATAAAAAGAGACTAATGCAAACTTTAAAGTTAGATAGCCAAAAAAAATTATCCAAAGTAAATGAATCAGATCCTAGAACCTTCAAGAGAGAATACTAGCAAAATCTATCCTGCTCTGGTACCATGTTAGAATTTCACAATAATAGATATGCAAAGTATTACACAAAAATATGAAGAGAAGAGTGGAACTGATTGATTTACCTCTAGGATCAACTCTGTATAAATAGCAGAGTTGATCATTGAGAACCATTGGATTACAACAACTCATCAGACCTGATGAAGACACCACTAAGAGTTCTCCTGACACATGGAGGAGTGGAAACTCAAGAAGACACCACTGAGAGTTCTCCTGACACATGGAGGAGTGGAAACTCAAGTGTCTATCCTAGTGGAACTTAAGAGAATATTCACTTATTCTAATAGATTGGATGGGCTTCTAGTGGAGTTTTATAAAAAAATTTGGCATATTCTCTCCTCTGATCTTCATCACGTTTACCTGGAAGCTCTTCATAATAGTTCCCTTGGAGCTTATATCAATGCAGGGCTTATCAAGCTTATTCCTAAAGGTACGACCCGTAACCAAATCTCCAATTGGAGACCTATTACCCTCCTCAATGTTTCTTACAAGATCATAGCTAAAGCTATAGCTTTAAAAATCAAAATTGTTGCTCAAGCGATTGTTCACCCTGAACAATCTGCTTTTCTTAAAGGTCGTTATATTTTAGATAATATTATGATGGCTTGGGAAACTTCACAATGGGCTATCGATTCTAATCAAGATGCCCTCTTGGTTAAGTTAGATTTTGACAAAGCTTATGATAGAATCAGATGGGATTTTATTATGAGTATGCTTTCTTGGCTTGGTTTTGGTCCAAAATTTTGTAATCAAATTGGTATGCTTTTTGGTGATGCTTCAGCTTGTGTTCAGGTTAATGGAGCTCTTTCCCCCTCCTTCCCTCTTCAATGGTCTATCAGACAAGGTTGCCCCCTTGCTCCTTTTTTGTATGTTTTGGTTGTCGATGCTCTTGGTTATCTTCTTCATAAGGCTCATTTTGATGGCCTCCTTTAGGGTATTAAGCTTCCTGGGGATAAACATGCTCTTAACTCTCATTTTGTTGATGATTCCCTTATTTTTCTTCAAAATACCCAACAAGAGGTGGAAATGGCTAAAGAGATTGTTCAACTATTTTGTGATGTCTCTGGTTCTCGTATTAACGATTCTAAAACTGAAGTCTTCTATACCTCTTCCTCTCCTCGTGGATGCAACTCCTTAACTGAGTGGAAGATCATCCCTCATGGTAAGATTGTGCGTTATTTGGGAATTCCTTTTGGGATTAATATCTCTCCTAAGGATATGTGGAACTGGGTTATGGAAAGACTTCAAAAAAAATTAATGCTTGGCCAACTCGGTTTCTTTCCTTAGCAGGAAGAATTCAAGTTGCGAATAAAATAATGGCAGCCTCTCATGTTTATTACTCCTCTTGTTGGATGGCCCCCAAGGTAGCCTATAATAAATTAACTCAGGCCATTCATAAATTTTTATGGACTAAATGGGATGGAGAGGTTGGTATGACACCCATCTCTTGGAAACTTTGTACTCAACCTAAGGCTTTAGGAGGTCTAGGCATCATTGATCCTCTTACCCAGAGCAAAATTTTGGCTGCAAAATGGGTTGCGAGAGCCATTATTGGTGATGAAAATTAGAAACACCTATTTCGGTACAGAATCTCTCTAGCTACTCACAAAGGTAAATGGAAAGAAACCCCTTGGGAGGATAAGGTTCTTAATGCACCTTATTTTACAGTTAAAGGTTCTATTCCAGTTACCCAAAACTGGAAAGCTTGGCAATCAGTTTCTCATTTATTGGCTTGGAAGTCTAACTCCTTGAGACATGGTCTGAGCATCGGTCTTAACAGTATTTGGTGGAATAAACTTATTCTCCATAATGATAAACCTTTAGCTTTATGCAATGCTATTCATGGGCTAGTTTTTTTGAAGAAAGGAATTAATAGAATTAGAGATATCTGGGATCCGGGTAGCTGCTCAATTCTTACCTGGAACCAGATCTACAATAATTGCTCCCTTCCCTCTAGGTTCAAAGAGTCTTATGGTTTAATTGTGGCTTCCATCCCTTGTGAGGTCCTTATGAAGTTGGGAACAACTGCCCATAATATTTGGAATGATTGGAGATGGCTTAATGGTCATAGAATCTCTTCCATTACTTCTAGTTGGTTATACAAAAATATTCTGTGTCCAACTTCTTTAGACTCTAAGCTCAATGTCAAGTGGCAAGTAAATTTTACCAATGCCCAATGGCAGTTTCTTGCTACTCAAATTTGGAAAGCTCCTATTGAATCAAAAACACAACTTCTTGGTTGGCGGATTTTGCATCAAAAATTGCCAACAACTGAAAGTTTGGCTGTGATTTTACACATTCCCCCTCAATGCAATTTTTGTAATGCTTTAGAAACTCTTATTCACTTGTTTTGGTTTTGTGGCATGGCTAAACAGTTTTGGGATATCTTCTACTCTTTTCTTTTTCCCTCTTTTGCTAGATCTTGGAAGCTTTCTCTGCTTGGTTTTTCTCAGTTGGATCAATGCCCCAAACTCTGGGATGTTTGTAGACTCATCCTTCTCAAGCACATTTGGAAGTACAGATGCAAAAAGGTGTTTACTGGATCTGCTCTTCCATGGGATATAGTTTTGGCAGACTTGACCTTTGATCTTTTGCTACATGTGGGACACATTCATTCCCAAGTCTATGGTCCTTCCAACACGCCTCGAGATGTTATTGACAGACTTCATCAACTTTCTCATATGATTCAAGATCTTCAGAAAGTCCAACAGGAAGCTAAGAAGAAGACAATTAACAATGATAAGCAGGTTCAGGGTTTGATTACTTCTTTTTCTTCTCTGAAGACTGCAGAAGATAGCACGAAAGACATGCCTAGAATTTTTTCATATAACAGACTCTCCCAAAGATGAATGTTGATATATGGTGTATTGCAGCAAGATATAGCTATAGGCTTTTTGTTGATATTAGCTTCTATTCTTATGTATATTCAGTTATGGATGCTTTACTCCTGATCCACCTCATTTTGTTTTTTAGTTGGTGGACAGTATTAACACCAAAATATTGTAATGTTCCGGTTAATGATATAATATAATCTAGCTTTTTTCAAAAAAATAAAATAAAAATAAAATAAATTTATAAAAAGATATTAAAACATAAATCTATCTTTTACTATTTAATCGATTTAAAATGAGATAAGTGAAACAATAAAATAAAAAACCCACGAGAAACCTTTGTGTAACTATAAGTTATCATTTACTATTAAGTTGAAAAAATTTATACACCACCCAAGTGGGTGGATGAGATAAGTGAATTCTAAAATAAACAAGCATCTACACGTCTCTACCATCAACCATATGAAACTAAAAATTCTCAACAAAACATCAAATTATAAATAGACTTACATCATATTATTATTATATTTATATTTTTCTACGAATTTATGTGAATGTATATGTGTTCTATTGCTGCATTCATAAGTAATCCCTGCATAATTAAATTGTGATATATAAACTTATGCTTATAGTAAAGAAGAACTGGTCGACTTAAATCAGCCTAAGTTGGAAATATATATATAAAACTGCTGTTACATTCCGATAGTTTTGGCGTTGTGCATTGTGGTGTGTTTTTGAAGTTTAAAACAAGATTAACCTCGGCCATGGAAAACAGTAAATCCAGAACACTATAGAAAGCACTCATATTTCTCCACATAAGGAAACTTGAAACACAAACTATTTAAAAAGCAGGCATCAGTTGTGGTGAAGGTTCCAATCCTTCGACACTTAATGTTGTCTTAAATATTAGAATCCCATTCGATACTTTACGATAACCATCCCAAATTTCCACGCCTACACCCCTATAGCACAGTTCGTTTCAAACCTTTTTGCTCTTGTCCAGAAGCCCCCACCTGAACGGAATCAACACAAAATCAGGATCGTTCTCGATGCCATCCATCAACTTCTTAGCCAAATGCATATACACGATCCAACTTCCGTCTCCCGCCGGACTCAGCAACGGCATCACGTAACCGGCCTCGCCACCCCAGGGGAAGTGAAAGCTCGCAAAGTCGGCCTTCCCCCATCCCAAATCTACGTCACATAACGGAAAACTTAGGCCAGAAGAAACCACCACGGAAGGCCCGCCGTCCTCTCCGCCGGAGCAATAAATTTTGGCAAGAGCGGGCTCAGGTCTATGCAGCTCCACCCAGTTAATCAGACTCCTGAAGTGCTCCTCACACGTTGCCCAGGCAATGCATTCGTGTATCAAATCCGCTGCCCGGGAATGCGACGACTGTGTTAAGTCCCCTGCCCGGGATTCCGCAAAGGGGATGGAAAGCACGTTCCCGAAGTAATTTGCGGGCAGCCCCGTCTTCCGCAAACGGCAACGCCCGTCTACGACGACCCCAAGTTTACAGTTAACGCCACGGCTCCCCCTTTTCCCGTTAGCGGCGACGGTTCTTGCTACCAATTGCCACAAATAGGAGCAAAAAGCCTCGAGTTTGCTGCGTCTTTTGCCGTTCTCGCAGGCGTGGGATTGCAGCTTTTCGACCTGGTGAGCTTTGAGGTAGTAGATTTTGCTGGCGAGGGGTGGAGGAGGAGGAGGGGCCGTGTGGAGGGTTTGGTTGAGTGTGAGGGATGACATTTTGACATAAAGGTCAGGTATTAATGGGGAATAGCTGTACGGCCGTCGAGGATTGAGGCATGAGCGCCTGAAGGTGGGCGTGAAGAGTGGAAATAATCTCTGAGAGATATCCGACCAGGCTTTGAAGAACATGTTGGCGGAGTATGCGTCGGCCACCCTGTGGTCGAAGGTGCATCCCACCACCACGCCGCCGCATTTGAAGGACGTGACCTGCAAATGAAAGAACCAGATGAATATATTTAGAAGAAGAAAGCATAACTTCTTTGAAAAAGGAAGTTCAAT
>JAQPPZ010000936.1:600000-757500 GCA_028583015.1 Wollemia nobilis
TTATTTTAAGATATATTTACACATTAATAGGAGTTGGATATTTTAAAAATAAATAAAATTATCATCTACCTATTATCTATCAAGAAACCAAGAAGACTACATCCTACAACATTGATTATAGTAAAAATTATAGAATATTCATCAAGGGTTCTTTACATATTACTCTTAAGAATTGTAGAATATTATTGAGTGAATTAGAATTCATTATGATATTTTATTATCATTAAAAGTACATTATTAATCCATTAAGAACTATACTAGTTGATCTTTAACTAGTTACTCTCAAGAAATTATTTTTTGTTGTTAAAGGCACAAAACTAGTACAAAAAATCTACAACACTGCATGGCCAAAGGAATCCACCAATACAAGCAAAAATGTGGATAAGGAAACCACCATTAATATCCTTGAAGGAAGCCTCAAATTGAGACTTGGTGAGTCTCAAGATTCAAGGAGAATATAAGGATTTCATTTAACTGTAGAGTGCAAAAATCCTTACTTCAATAACAACATCTCATTAGCTTGGATTAACTATCATCAAAAGATCCAAGGAAGTAGATTAAAAGAGGCAATAAGTATTTCATAAAAAGGTCCTTCATATTGGTACAAATCTAACTATTAAAAATCACCTCTTTAGTTCCTTTGAAAGGACAAACGTAATCCTATTTACAGGAAGCATCACAAATATCATATTTTTCAGGTTAAAGGGCAGTTTTCGAGCAAGAGGAAGGATCCACCGAAGAGCTCACATGTCTAAGAATCAAGGTGTTTAAAAACACCATTTCTCCATGTCCAATCCAACCCTAGAAGCAAGTGTGTCACCTGCAACATTGGAGCTATTATAATAAGCCATTACCATCCAAGTCTATGTAAAGAAAAGGGCAACATACATAAGGAGATGATATATGTAGAATAGGTCACATTCCATTACCATATTTTATATATAACTCAAGCATTAACATGTTAAATCCAAATTTTATCCAATAAAGTTTTTATTAAAATGATTATGCAACCATCTTTGAAGTTTTTTGAATGTTTATTTATATAAAATCATGAAATGATATGGATTTAGCATCAAATGAGAAACATTTAGAATCATAATTTTAATAGCTTTAATTACAATATAAAGTAAAATATATAATATTTATATATTATAATATACAAATATGTAATATTTATTTTTAGTGTGTTTGGGATATTTTGTTTGAAATAAATAGAGGGATTTTTAGAGGGGAAAAGTTTCTCAAACCATTAAAGGATCCATTCTAAAAAAATATATCAATTTTCAAGTTGAAGGGAAAATCTAAATTTTGTGATGAGGCAAGTATAGTATTGAAGTACAATTTACAAAATATGTATTCCACATGCATGGAATAACTAAGTTAAGCCCTACCAAAATAGATCCGGAGCGATGTGGTACTCTGGAGCGTCGTCTGCTAATGGTGAGGAGGAGGTGGAGGAGATCAATGTGGAGGATTCGTTTTGGGTAGGTAAGTCCTCGGCCTATGGTGGTTGCCCTTGGTGGGACCCTGGTGTCCCTCTTCGGGGGTTTGCTGGTTTTTCTATTGAGAAGAGCTCTCTTTCCTATGCTAGTGCCATCTCGAGAGCTCATGTTGAGGGTGTGTTCCCTCCTTGTACGGTGGATGGTAACTCCTTCAAAATCCATGTTCCGGATGCTACTGTGGATTCTTTGCTTAAGAATGGGACTTGGGATTTGGTAGGCAAGCTGGCAGGGGGCGTCCTGAGTTAGACTCTCTGAAACATTGGGCCCTTTCCAAATGGAGGCCGAAGGGCTCCCTGGACTTAGCGTTGCTTCCTCAAAAATTTTTTCCTCATTAGGCTGTCGAATGAGGAGGATTCAAGGAGAATCCTTGAGGGTGGCCCTTGGTTTTTTGGGAAGCGCAGCCTTTTTCTAAGAAGGTGGGGTCATGATTTCAATCCTGCTACTCAGAGAGTTAATATTGTCCCAGTTTGGGTTCGTCTTCCTGAGTTCCCGACCCATATGTGGCACGAAAGTGTTTTTGTGGAGTTGCTGAAGTGATCGGGGATTTTGTTGCTTTCAACAAAATCTCTTTATCTCATTCTCGTCGCCAGTTCGTTCGGATGTGCTTATTGGTTGACATTGAGAAATATCTCCCTACTTCTGTGGAACTGGTGTCTCGAGTTGGCACTATGATTCAGCATGTTGTCTATGAGAATAAACCTCAGGCTTATCAATCTTGTGGTATGGGAGGCCACCATCAAAATTTATGCCCGAAGAAGATAAAGCTGATACTTCTAAGTCTGGTAATGTTATTAAGCCTGGCCCTTTCCCATCTGATGGGTCTTTTTTGGGAAGCAGAATGAATGGCAAACCCCAAAAAAAAAGAATAGAATTTGGAAAAAGAAGACCCCTTATGCTTCCCAAGGTTCGAAAGGGAAGAAGGTTGTGTCTTCCGACCTAATTGAAGGTGGTCCTGTTGTCGCTTCCCCTAAAGAGATTTGTCATACTCCTCCTCCCAAGTCCCTTCCTAGTGGTGGAAATCTGGAGATTGTTTTGGCAGGGGATTTTGTTGAAGTGGGGGAGGATATTCCTCTTTCGAACTCATTCTTGGGTTTGGAAATATTTGAGGCAGAGGAAGTTCCTATTCAGAAAACTCCTTTGAAGGTGGCCTCTCCTTTAGCCACGAAATCCTCTCCTATTGGGAATATTCCATCTAGGTCTCCTAAGTGTGTTATTGAAAAAGGCTCTCCGGGTCCTAAAACTAGAAGCCTACGTAAGAGACCAGTGGATGTCGACTTTCCTAAGAAGGTTGGTAGGCCTCCAGCTAAATCGGGTAAAAATAGATCTACTGATGTGGCTATGGTGGATGGTGGTCAAGCCCGTCTTATTGCTGAAAGTGAAAATGGAGAGAAACAACTCAGGTTGGATGGGTTTATTTCCCCACAAGTTGGGGGAATTGGCAAGAAACTCTCCTTTTAATTTGCCATGAAGATTTGCTCCTGGAATGTTAGGGGGCTCAATAGCGCCTCGAAAAAGCGTCTTCTTGCATCCTTACGTAAGGAGAAACTTCTAGATATTTTATGTATTCAAGATTCAAAACTTGAGGCTTCTACGTGGGAAGAAACTCATAAGTTAGTTTGGAGAAATGCAGGTTTTATGGCTTCTGAGGTTGTTGGCTCTGCAGGTGGTCTCCTTTTCTTTTGGGATGCGTCCAAGTTTGAGGGTCACGTTATTTCTTCTTCCAATAGAATTATCAATATTCTATTTTGGTGTAAGTCCTCTCGCAAACGTTGGGTGATGTCTAATATCTATGCTCCTAACTCCTTCTCTGATAGACATAGATTTTGGACCCTTCTTTTGGATATGAGGGCTACTTTTTAGCATGAGTCCTGGTTGGTGGTTGGAGATTTCAATTCTCCTCTCTTTCCTTCTGAAAAATGAGGTGGTAATGTTGTGGATGATAGAAGCATCTCAAATTTTCACGATTTCATCAACCAAGAAGTTCTTCGTGACATTGACCTCTTGGGAGCCAAGTTTACTTGGAGCAATCGAAGGACTGGTAATGGTCTCATCTTGAGTAGATTGGATAGAATGTTAGCTTCACATTCTTCTGTTGACTTATTCGGGGAAGCCTCTTTATCTGCTCTACCTCGTATTGGTTCGGATCATAATCCTTTGTGGCTTGAAGTCTTGGAGGGGCTCCCGTTTCTTCCTTGACCATTCCGATTCGAAGTGATGTGGTGTTCCCATCCTAATTTTGAAGCTAGAATATTTGAATGGTGGCATGAGCCCACTCCTGGTGCTGGTATTCACAAATTGTTATTTAAGTTGAGAAGGATTAGAGAATACCTCAAGTTGTGGAACAAATTCTCTTTTCGAAACTTGTTTCAAGAAAAAGAGCGGCTGAAGTCTCTCATGTCTACTATTGAATCCAAGATTGAGTGTCAGGGTCTCTCTGAGGGATTTCTTACAGAGGAAAGATTTGTCCTATGTGCGATCCATGATCTCCAGGCTAAAGAGGAACTCTTCTGGAAATAGAAGTCCAGAGAGTTGTGGCTCAAGGAAGGTGATAGAAATACGAGATTTTTTCATTCGTCCACTTTACGTCGAAGAGCCCGAAATAGAATCAGGGAGATTGATAAGTCTGATGGAGGGAGTTCTTCAGATATCTTAGAAATAAGGCAAGAGGCGGTGGATTTTTTAGTTCATTGTTGTGTTCCTTGCCTCCCCGTGATCAGGTAGTGGAGGAAAGAATGTTGGAGGCTATTCCCTATCTGGTTACGGGTGAAATGAATGATTCTCTTCTTGCCCTGCTGACGGATGATGAGATTCTTACTGCTACTAAGTCTTTGGGCTCGTTAAAGGCTCCTGGTCCGGATGGCTTCCCACCTATTTTTTTCTAGAAATATTGGCATATTTGTGGGAAGGATGTTTGTGATGCCATTCGCCATGTCCAAACCTCAAGATCTTTTCCAAGGGCGTTGAACTCTACTTTTCTGGATTTAATCCCCAAGAAGGATTCTTCGTCTTCGTTCAATGATTTTAGGCCAATAAGTCTATGTAATACTATATATAAAATTTTCTCCAAGGCTATGGTCAATAGGTTAAAGCCTATCTTATCGTCCATTATTGATTCGACCCAAAGTGGCTTTGTTTCGGGAAGACAAATTCTGGATGGTGCGATAGTTATCCATGAACTCCTTCATTCGGCTCAAAAAAGTGGAAGGGCTATTTTTTTCCTTAATTTGGATGTCAATAAAGCTTATGATAGGGTATCTTGGCCCTTTTTATTTTTGGTCCTAAGAAAGTTTGGTTTTAGCGATTCTTGGGTTAATCTTATGGAGGCCACCATTCCCTCAGCTTGGTTTTCGATTTTAATTAATGGATCCCCGAATGGTTTTTTCAACTCACAAAGAGGCTTGTTATAGGGTAACCCGATTTCCACTTATCTTTATTATTATGGCGGAGGACATTGGGTGCTCCATCAAGGAGTAGGGTTTGGATTTCGGTGTTAGGCTGGCTATGCGGATCCCCCATTTCGCATCAGTAGTTTGCATATGACATGATGCTTTCTTATTTAGTGTCCGTCTACCATGCTAGAGATGTTAAAATAATTCTTGATTGCTATGGGAGAGCTTCTGGTCAGCTGATAAACTTTCTCAAAAGTAGTATCTTCTTCACCAATACTCCTGAGGTTCACCAGCATAGGATTGCTTCCTTGTTGGGGTGCCGGATCGTTTCTCTCCCAGTCACGTATTTGGGCCTTCCTTTGTTTACTGGGCGTTTGAAAAATGAATTTTGGACTCCGATTGTGGAAAGGGTTCAGAAGAAACTTTCTTCGTGGAAGGGTGCTCTTTTAAGTCAGGCTAGTAAAGCTACTCTCATCTAGAGTACGCTTCAAAGCATTTCACTCTATTTTATGTCGATTTTTAGTGTCCCTACTAAAGTGGCGGCTAAATTTGATAGTATTTGTAAGGATTTTCTATGGGTGGGGCCGGAGCTAAAAGGAAAGATTCATCTTTGTTCTTGGGACCAGGTTTGTCTTAGGAAAAAATATGGAGGTCTTAACTTGAAGAGTGTTGCGCTAATGAATAGGACCTTTGTCTCTAAACAAGCATGGAGAGTTGCCTCCGGTGTGGATAGTCTTTGGTGCCGCATCTTGGCTGCCAAATACCAGTTCATAAATTTCTTATCTGATCCTCTCTCCTCGGATGGTTCAGCTTTTTGGAAAAGCATTATCAAATACAGGGATTTTATTAAATTTAATAGTTCTTGGGTGATTGGAAATGGTAGATCAGTCTTATTCTGGGATGATCAGTGGCTAAGAGATTGTCCCTTGGTGGAGGATCAATATTTCAGTGATATTTGTGCACTTTCTAAGGAGGCCAGTTTTATTAAAGTGGAGGATTTCATTCTCCTCTAGAATAATCATAGGACTTGGTTGACGACCCCACCATTTATTAGAACTATCCAGGATCATAGGGTTTGGAGCTCCATTCTTCTGGAACTTCATCGCTATGTGCTTCGTAGTGAGGAAATGGAGGACAAGTTGGTATGGAATAGTGATAGTGAGGGCAACTTTTCAGTTAGATCAGCTTATTCTATTTTTTGCCCTCAAGGAAATGATGCTTGGCCCTGGGATAAAATCTGGGTGAAGAATATGACGCCCAAAATTAACATTTTTTTTTGGCTTGCAGTCCAAAATAAAATTCTAACGATTGACAATCTTCATAAGCGTGGATTCAATTTGATCAATCATTGTTTTTTATGCAAGCAGGAATGGGAGTCTACAACCCATTTGCTTCTCAGGTGTAGGGTGTTTCAGAACATTTTTTATTTTTGTCTTCAACAAATTGGGTTATCTTGGGTGCTTCCGAATTCTATTCTTGACATGATCAATCAGTGGACGTCTCCTTTTCGGTCGCCTCATATGAAATATTTTTGGAAATTCTTGTTGCCCCATCTTCTATGGGGAGTGTGGAAGGAACGAAATGCCCGAGTTTTCAAAAATAAAGAGGGTGACCTAGCTCATATTTGCAAAATAATTCTTTGGAAAGTTGGTGAAAACGTTTCTGCCGCTTTAAAGGAGTCTCTTCCTTCTATCCCAAGGGATCATCCTGACTATCTCATGGAGTTAAATTTGGGTTTTTGTCTAGACCTGAGACCACCCCCGGTGCCCAACATTCATAATTCGGTTAAGTGGTCCCCACCTTCTCTAGGGTGGTTAAAACTGAACTTCGATGGTGCGTCGAAGGGAAATCCAGGCAAAGCTAGCATAGGTGGATTAATTAGAGATCATTTCGGTGATATCGTTCTAGATTTTTCCGAAGACTTAGGTGTGCAGTCTTCTCATTTTGTTGAGTGTAGAGCTGCCTATTGGGGTATTCAATTATTAAAGGATTTAGGAGGTCACAGGGTCATCATTGAAGGGGATTCATTGAATACAATGAATTTTCTGAAAGGTCTTTGTAGTTTGGGTTGGCAATTTTCAAATCTCATTGATGAATCCAGGGCCCACCTTTCTTCTTTCGAAGATTTTTCCATCAACCATGTGTATAGGGAAGGAAATGCGGTGGTCGATTATTTGGCTAATTTGGTTGTGGGTTGTTAGGGATTCAAGGTGTGGTGCTCGAAATTTTTGGTGGAGTTGATCAGACTGGTTCATGATGAGAAGCCGTAAAGTTGATTGGTTATGTTTTGGGCCTCTGATGATGTTTTGGAAGATGTGGAGGATGATGGTTGAGAAGTTTAAAGATGCGGTCAGTGGGTAGGTGTTGCTGCACTTTATGGTCTGTCTTTTCTTGGTGATTTTTAGAATTCAAATTCAAATTTTGAATAATATTTTTGGGATGAGGAGTTTAGTGGCCTCAATTATTTTTGCCTTAATGGGGGATATTTTCGAATCAAATTCAAATTTTAAATATTGTCCCATTCTATATCCTGGTAGGATTTGGTGGTTGGTCTTAGATGATGTGTTGATTACGTTCATTTATGATGCAAGGTGGCAAGTGTGGTGTAGCTTACCGAAAGGTCCCGTCTGGAAGTGTGGCTTTTCAAATTCTAATTTCTTTTTGCCTTGTTATCCATTTGTTGAGGGATGGATCTCAATGGGAGTTGTGTTGACGACGGTTGCTTTGGGTACTTTGGGGGCTTTTAGTCCTTTCCTCGTCAGGGGGAGCTTCGATATTAGAACGTTTCTTTGGGATGCCCATGTCAGATGGAGTTATGTGTCCCCTTTTTTGAGATCTCTGATTAGGCATTTTTTGACTCTTGGAATTGGGGTGCTGACATTTGGAACGTTCGTGAACATGGTTTCGAGGTTTTGTAAATGTCAGTCCCTTTTTGAAAAGGGAGTTTCATGGTCGATGGTGAACATTGGTACTTTCCAAATCGATGAGGATGGTGGTCTTCCCAAGCTTGAGTGGAGGTGGCGGTTGAATTTGTTTATCATTTTTGGAGATCTTTGTACACCTGTCCCTCCTTTTTCCCTGTTAGGGACAGTTGGGCTCTATTGCATTGCTTTCCTCTTCATTCTCTATTGGGTTATGTTTTCTTCGAAGTGGAGCCCTTTTTTGACTCTGGGATGGTACTCAGTTGGTTTTCCTTGGACTGGATCCCTTTGGGATTGTATCTTTCATGGGTTTCTCGGGCCTGATTGGAATTCTCATGCTTTCTTCTCTTTACCTTCTAAGGATTACATTGTTTTTGTTCCATGGTTTAGTGAGAAGTTGTCTAGTTTTCTTGAATTTTAGTTTTTGAGCATGGCCCTCGTGAGGTGTTTTCTTCCCATTCCTGGTTTCAAGGTCATCTTGTTTTTTGATAAGGAGTGGAATTTTGCTATGAGGCCCCTTCCCGGTGTCTCTTGTTGTTCCGTGAGTGGGCCTACTTTACCCCTTTTTCTATTGGGGGGTTGATTTTCTTGTTAAGAGACCAGTATTTGAGCGCTATGCTTCCTTGCCTTGTTCAATGTTGGCATTTGTTGGTCCTTGTAATTTCCTCATTCTAGGGTCCCTTCTATGTGGCCTCAGTCTATCGTCTGTTGGTTTAGTTTTTTCATGGGGAAAGCTAAGATTTATCTTGCTAAGACTAAGTTGTGTAAACCTCATTTGGAACCTTCATCTATTTCTTTTGATGAAGAGGTTAAGTCCATTTTAGCAGAAGGTGATCTTTTGAATTGTATTTTAAAATTCCATGGTCACAACCCTTTACTCACTAACTGCATGGTTTCTTCCTGGAATGAGGGTTGGGTCAGGGTCGGTTCTTGGTATTTTCAAGTTTCGATAGACCTTATCAGTAGAACCACTGGTCTGGCCTTGGATGGTGCCTATCACAACCGTGAAAGGTATTCTTTATTGCAAGAAATCACTCTATTTCTGGACAAGGAGGAGTTTTTGCCACGAATCCAGAATGGTTTCAGTGTTGTGGCTTTACCCTCTCCTTGGAATCGTGTTGTGCGGGTCATAATGGATTATTTCACCCTGGATCCCTCTTATGATATTATAAGGAGTTTTCATGCAATGTTCTTAAATCATCTTAGACGTAAATCATGTATGAACATTCCTTTATTCCTTTTTCAATCCATGCAAAAGTCTTTCCTTAATGTCCAGGTTGGTCATGGTCAAGCCCCTATTCACCAAGGCCTTGCATTGTTGGTTTTCAAACAGATGACTTTGGAGCATGGCCTTGTTGCTAACGATTTATTAAAGTCTCTTGCAGATCCTTCTGTTCCGATGGTTCGTGGTCCCAAGCGGAGTGTTGACTCCCCCTCTATTGGTGGTGGTTCTCGGTTAGCCTCTAGAATAGACACTGATGATAGTGTGGACACTCTCTCTTTCACTTTTGGTGTTGGCCTGGAGTAGATTTCTAAAAATATCCAGATCTCTTCAAAAGGGGTATGGGGTGGGGACCCAAAGGCGAGTGAGGTTCTCCCATCGGGTCACACCGCTAATTTATATTTGGCCCCTAAGGTGAGCGTGGTCGATCTTGGTGGCTCTGGTTCGAAGTCGGATGGTGCTGCTACTGAGGAACATCGTATGTCAAAATGGCTTCGGAGCAAATTGGAGGAGGGTGTTTCTCCCATTACGATGGTTTTTTCTGATCTTGATGTTCTTGTTGAGCAAGGTTATTGTCATTGTTGTCAACACAGTCATATAGGAGTTAAGAGGATCTTCAGAGTATGTACAGTGATTGTCCAAAATATAGAAGTGGCCCATTTGAGAAAAATCAAAAGAAAATCACAAGGAAGAAAACTATCGTGATATCGCGACATGTTGAGAAGAAAGAAAACTGTCGCGATATCGCGACATGTTGGCAAGAAATAAAAACTGTCACGATTTCGTGACATGTTAGAAGAGAGAGAAGAAGAAAGAAAAAATGTCATAATTTCGTGACATGTTGGAAGAGAGAGAAGAAGAAAACTATCGCGATATCGCGACATGTTGAGAAGAAAGAAAACTCTCGCGATATCGCGACATGTTGGCAAGAAAGAAAAACTGTCGAGATTTAGCGACATGTTAGAAGAGAGAGAATAAGAAAGAAAAACTGTCACAATTTTGTGACATGTTGGAAGAGAGAGAAGAAGAAAGAAAAACTGTCGCAATTTCGTGACATGTTAGAAGAGAGAGAAGAAGAAAGAAAATTTGTCATGATTTCGTGACATGTTGGAAGAGAGAGAAGAAAGAAAAATTGTCGCAATTTCACGACATGTTGGAAGAGAGAGAAGAAGAGAGAAAAAGGTGTCGCGATTTCACGACATGTTTCATTTTCATGGTCCAAAGCAAAGAAAAAGAGGAGAGAGAAAAAGGTGTCGTGATTTCGTGACATGTTTCATTTTCGCGGTCCAAAGCGAAGAGAAAGAGGAGAGAGAAAAAGGTGTCACGATTTTGTGACATGTTTCATTTTTGCGGTCCAAAGCAAAGAGAAAGAGGAGAGAGAAAAAGGTGTCACGATTTCGCGACATGTTTCATTTTCGCGGTCCGAAGCAAAGAAGAAGGCAGAGAAAGAAAAAGTGTCACGATTTCGTGACATACTGCAAGGAAGGTTGTACGGATGAAAAAGTGTCACGATTTCGTGACATATTGCAAGGAAGATTGTACGGACGAAAAAGTGTCACGATTTCGCGACATGTTGCAGGAGAGAGAGTCCGAAAGAAAAAGTGTCACGATTTCGCGACATGTTGCAGGAGAGAGAGTCCGAGAGAAAAAGTGTCGCGATTTCGTGACATGTTGCAAGAGAAAGAGTCCGAGAGAAAAAGTGTCATGATATCGTGACATGTCGGGTTTTCGCGACCCGAAGGCAAGAGAAAGCGCTAAGGAGAAAAAGTGTCGCGATATCGTGACATGTCGGGTTTTCACGACCCGAAGGCAAGTGAAAGAGCAAAGGAGAGAAAGTGTCGCGATATCGTGACATGTCGCATTTTTACGACTAAAGGAGGAGAGAGAAAGCAAGAAGGCGAAAGTGTCACGATATCGTGACATGTTGTGTTTTCGCTGGTTGAAGCCGAGAGGAAGAGCAAGGAGGTGAAAGTGTTGCGATATCGCGACATGTGTTTTCGTGGGCAAAAGTCGAGAAGAGAACAAAGAGGCAGAAGTGTCACGATTTTGCGACAGGTCACATTGGTGCAAGCAAGAAGAGAACCCAACCGAAATAAGATATGTGACAGTTAACTAAAGTTCCATGACAGTTACAGGGGCAGTTGCAGAAGAAATACATGCAGCTAAAATAAGAAGAGTTAACTGAAGTTATACAATAGTTACAAGTGCATTTACAGAGAAAAATCATGCAGCTAAAATAAGAACAGTGAACTGGAGTCAGAACGACAGTTACAAGGTCAGTTACGGAGTGAATGCATCGAGCGGCGGTTAAACTGAAAGTCATCAGTCGAATACCAAACAAAGAACCATAACTATTTATAGGATGCATGAAAGAATACTGTGAGATAAAGGAAGTTGAATATAGAACTTTCTATTTATAAGTTACATGTGAAAATATGGAAGCTAAAAATAGAATTAGAATTTTGTTATAAAAGGAGGTCTGTGCGAAGAATTACTTGTGGCTCAAAGAGGGTGAAAGTGTTGTCGAAAGAGTGTGAAAGTGCTGCTGGAAGAGAGTGCATAGGAGGTGAGTGAGCAGGGTGTGTGCTGGGTAAAGAGTGGGCAATGTTGAGAAAGCAATAGACCAGTCAGGGTCTTGTAAAAGTGAAGGCATCTTTATGTCAATCATCTAGATTCAGAACAGAAGTCCAAGTTGGTGCTTGGCATCAGGGGTTGGTGCTCCTTCTAGTTGGTGCTGGTAAATCAGGGGTTGGTGCTTCTTTCTATTGGTGCAGATAAATTAGGGGTTGGTGCTCCTTTCTATTGGTGCAGATAAATTAGGGGTTGGTGCTCCTTTCTGTTGGTGCAGATAAATCAAGGGTTGGTGCTCCTTCCAGTGGGTGCTGGTAAATTGATTGTAAAATTGATATTTTGCAAAGGCTGGATTTGGATGGGAGTCCAAGCAGTCATTTTTGAGGAGTAGCCAAAACTGGTGAACCTCGTTACATCTTGTGTTGTGTGATGCTCTCTTGTTACATTTGCTTTATGTGATTTTAAGCTTTCATTGTTTTGGCTTTAAGAGTTAAAGTTTTAAGTTATAAAGAGCCACACTGATTCACCCCCCCCTCTCAGTGTCATTGTGAGACTAACAATTGGTATCAGAGCCAGTTTCCCTTGATAGGCTAAATCAGCTAGGGTTGATCTTGGAAGTGAGACAATGGCAGGTGGTGAAGGATTCTCATCAAACAAAGCACCATTGTTGGATGGAACTAATTACACATTTTGGAAACTCAGGATGCAGACATATCTTTGTGTTTTGGGATATGACATCTGGGATTCGGTAGATAGTGGATACATAATACCCACCACTTCTCCAACCGATGCTGTCGGTAAGAAATTGTTTGAGAATAACTCAAAAGCAAAGAATGCCATCATGTGCGGATTAATGGACAGTGAACTAGTAAAAATTATGGGTTGTAAAACGGTAAAAGAAATATGGGACAAACTGAGGAGCATTCATGAAGGAGATGATAAGATCAAGGAGGCCAAGTTACAAACGCATCGAGCTCAGTTCGAAGCATTAAAGATGAATGACGATGAGAACATAGAGGCATACATGCTGAGGGTTAATGGAATCATTAATGCGATTAGAGGACTCGACGAGAAAATGGAAGATGTTGTCATCATGAAAAAGGTACTAAGATCTCTTCCCAAAAGATTTGATTCTAAAGTTTCAGCAATAGAAGAAGCTAAAGATCTAAATACATTTAGTATGGATGAGATGCATGGTTATTTGACTGCATATGAGATGAGAATAGGAAAAACCAAACCAATAGAAAGAGAAGCTACTTTTAAAGCACATAAAAAGATAAAAGTAAAACAAGAATATGAGGAAGAAGAGACATCAGATGAAATAGAAGAAAACTTTGTTCGAAAACTAATAAGGGGAAAAGTAAAATACAGAGGAAAGCTACCATTTAAGTGTTTTAGATGTGGAGGCATTGGGCATGTTGCAGCTAAATTTCCACTTAATGAGAAGGACGAAAGTGATGAAGGATCGCACCAAGAAAGAAGTGACTAGAAGAAAAAATCAAATTTCAAAAACAACCACTTCAAGAAGAAAAGTTTCATCTCCAGGAATGCCAATTCATCAGAAGACAGCTCCGGTGAGGATTCTGAAGAGGAAATAGGTGAAGCTCTTTTCATGGCATTTGAAGAAGAAGAATCAAAAAAGGAAGAAGTTAACTCTGAAGTATGTGGTGAAAACTTTGAGGCTGAAGTAGATCTAGAAGGAGAGTTGATCTCTGCACTTGAAGAGTTGGGTTTAGAAAGGAAAAAGAACAAAAGACTGTCCAAGAAGTTGGAAGAATATGAGGGTGATATTGAAGATCTCTTCTTACAAATTCACAAAGCCAAGAAAATAGAAGAAGCCTTGAAGTCACAGATCAATGAGAAAGAGATTGTTTGCTACAAACAAGAAGAGGAGATTATGTTATTGAGGAAACAACTAGAAGAGGCCAATACAAATCTCAAATTTGAGAAGAGCACAGAGCTGCTAGATAAAATGATAAGGCAACAAAGAAGCCCCTTGTGCAAGCTTGGTCTTGGATATGAAGTTGAACAACCTTCATCTTCTAAATCTGCAGAGAAGAAGAAGTCCACTACTGAAGGATCAAAGCAAGAAACGATTGAAGCTGAAACTTCAAAAGGAAGAAAATCTCAAAGGAGATCTACAACAAAGCAACCACAACAAAAGAGGTTCTATCACTCTCACTTTATTCATAATAATGCTTGTAATGGCTATTGTTTTAGATGCAACCTTTATGGTCACAAGGCAATGTATTGTGGTTTGAATAATAGATCAAAGAGTTATGCTGGTAGAAATACATCTATTGAACACCATGTGCAATGTTTTAAATGTAATGGTCATGGGCACATAGCAAGGTCTTGTCCAAGAACTTTTGTATCTAATCTATGGCAAGACAGTAGATTTCATCAGACGCAAAGAATGCAACACAGACAGGGAAGAAATCATGTGCATCAAAGAAAGGAAAATAATCATCCATCAAGGATGTACAAGAGACAACCACCCAAGAGAAATGTTCAAGTTCATGAAAAGGTTCAAAATAGGGATGCAGTTGAAAACCTTCAGCCTAAGTTCAAGAAAGATTAGAGAAAGAAAGAAGAGAGGAAATCGTGTCTCCTTGGATTGAAGGAGATTACTCCGCTATTGCACTAAGCAGCTCCAAGTAGCACATCCTCAGGGGGAGCAATGTTAAAGTTTTATTTTAATGCTCCTATGTATTTGTGTGGTTATCTAAGGATGAAAGGAAAGTAGTCGGGGAGTTGTCGTATAGTTTTCGAAGTATGTTTTCAGTTCATATAGTTTGTGGAAGTGTCGTGAAGTGTGGTGATTAAATTGAGAGTTGTCATTATTGGTAGTATTGATGTATGTCATTGTTGTACTGGTGATGGTTCTTACTGCCACTGTCAAAAGTTAAGGATTATAACAGTTCAGATGATTTGGTTGGTTTTGTGGTACTGTGTTTGATGCTTGCATAGAGTTGGCAGTAAAACTGTAGTGTTGGTACAGTGTTGGACAAAAGTTGGTACAAGTGTGAGTCACTTGTCAATTTTGTTGATAGATGTGAAATCAACGTTTTGAATGGGAATATTGAAGGAGAGGTTTATAATGAGCAGCCAAATGGTTTCCAGCCTGGTGATGATTGGTTGAGTTGATTGATTGAGCCTTTGAAGAAGGCCTTTGGGAAATTTTTGAGGACAATGTCTGGGACAGATTTGAGGATAGTGCTGGGATAGATTTCCAGATGAAGATTTAGGCAGGATGTGTAGATGATAGAAAGAGTACCAGTGGAGGTGCATTCTATCTTGGAGATAGATTTTTCACATGGAACAGTAAGAAACAAGAGTCAGTTTTCTTATCCACAGCAGAAGTAGAATATATTGTAGCGACAGTGTGTTGTACGCAGAGGGAGCATTTATATATTTAATTATCTTTTTGCTCATGTTTATAATTTTTGCTAACTGTCATAACGTGTGCCTGAGAATGTTGTGCATGGACTCAGGGGGAGTCTGCAGTAGCCCTTTGGTATTATTGTCAAAGGGGGAGAAGAATTACAGGAATGTGCATGTGTGTTGCCAACAATTCCAAAGGGGGAGATTGTTGAGCAAGGTGCAGAAAAAGTATTGTCATTGTCGTCAACACAGTCAGACAGATCGGTTGATGCAGTGGATAGGAGTTAAGAGGATCTTCAGAGTATGTACAGTGATTTTCCAAAAGATAGAAGTGGCCCATTTGAGAAAAATCAAAAGAAAATCACAAGGAAGAAAACTGTCGCGATATCGCGACATGTTGAGAAGAAAGAAAACTGTCGCGATATCGCGACATGTTGGCAAGAAAGAAAAACTATCACGATTTCGCGACATGTTAGAAGAGAGAGAAGAAGAAAGAAAAACTATCATGATTTCGTGACATGTTGGAAGAGAGAGAAGAAGAAAGAAAAATTGTTGCAATTTCGCGACATGTTAGAAGAGAGAGAAGAAGAAAGAAAAACTGTCATGATTTCGTGACATGTTGGAAGAGAGAGAAGAAGAAAGAAAAAATGTCATGATTTCACGACATGTTGGAAGAGAGAGAAGAAGAGAGAAAAAGGTGTCACGATTTCATGACATGTTTCATTTTCGTGATCCAAAGCGAAGAGAAAGAGGAGAGAGAAAAAGGTGTCACGATTTCGCGACATGTTTCATTTTTACGGTCCAAAGCGAAGAGAAAGAGGAGAGAGAAAAAGGTGTCGTGATTTCATGACATGTTTCATTTTCATAGTCCAAAGCGAAGAGAAAGAGGAGAGAGAAAAAGGTGTCACGATTTCGTGACATGTTTCATTTTCGCGGTCCAAAGCGAAGAGAAATAGGAGAGAGAAAAAGGTGTCACGATTTCATGACATGTTTCATTTTCGCGGTCCAAAGCGAAGAAGAAGGTAGAGAAAGAAAAAGTGTCACGATTTCATGACATACTGCAAGGAAGGTTGTACGGATGAAAAAGTGTCATGATTTCGTGACATATTGCAAGGAAGATTGTACAGACGAAAAAGTGTCGTGATTTCACAACATGTTGCAGGAAAGAGTGTCTGAAAGAAAAAGTGTCATGATTTCACAAGTTGTAGGAGAGAGAGTCCGAGAGAAAAAGTGTCACGATTTCGTGACATGTTGCAGGAGAAAGAGTCCGAGAGAAAAAGTGTCGTGATATCGCGACATGTTAGGTTTTTGCGACCCGAAGGCAAGAGAAAGTGCCAAGGAGAAAAAGTGTCATGATATCGCAACATGTCGGGTTTTCGCGACCCGAAGGCAAGTGAAAGAGCAAAGGAGAGAAAGTGTCGCGATATCGCGACATGTCACATTTTCATGACTAAAGGAGGAGAGAGAAAGCAAGAAGGCAAAAGTGTCGCGATATCACGACATGTGTTTTCGTTGGTTGAAGCCAAGAGGAAGAGCAAGGAGGCGAAAGTGTCACGATATCGCGACATGTTGTGTTTTCATGGGTAAAAGTTGAGAAGAGAACAAAGAGGCAGAAGTGTCACGATTTCACGACAGGTCACGTTGGCACGAGCAAGAAGAGAACCCAGCCGAAATAAGATATGTGATAGTTAACTAAAGTTCCATGACAGTTACAAGGGTATTTACAGAAGAAATACATGCAGCTAAAATAATAAGAGTTAATTGAAGTTATACAACAGTTACAAGTGCATTTACAGAGAAAAATCATGCAACTAAAATAAGAACAGTGAACTGGAGTCAGAATGATAGTTACAAGGTCAGTTACGAAGTGAATGCATCGAGCGATGGTTAAACTGAAAGTCATCTGTCAAAGACCAAACAAACAATCGTAACTATTTATAGGATGCATGAAATAATATTGTGAGATAAAGGAAGTTGAATATAGAACTTTCTATTAATAAGCTGCATGTGAAAATATGGAAGCTAAAAATAGAATCAGAATTCTGTTATAAAAGGAGGTCTACATGGAGAATTACTTGTGGCTCAAAGAGGGTGAAAGTGCTACCGAAAGAGTGTGAAAGTGTTGCTGGAAGAGAGTGCGTAGGAGGCGAGTGAGCAGGGTGTGTGCTGGGTAAAGAGTGGGCAATGTTGAGAAAGCAATAGACCAGTCAGGGTCTTGTAAAAGTGAAGGCATCTTTATGTCAATCATCTAGATTCAGAACAGAAGTCCAAGTTGGTGCTTGGCATCAGGGGTTGGTGCTCCTTCCAGTTGGTGCTGGTAAATCAGGGGTTGGTGCTCCTTTCTATTGGTGTAGATAAATTAGGGGTTGGTGCTCCTTTCTATTGGTGCAGATAAATTAGGGGTTGGTGCTCCTTTCGTTGGTGCAGATAAATCAGGGGTTGGTGCTCCTTCCAGTGGGTGCTGGTAAATTGATTGTAAAATTAATATTTTGCAAAGGTTGGATTTGGACGGGAGTCCAAGAAGTCATTTTTGAGGAGTAGCCAAAACTGGTGAACCTCATTACATCTTGTGTTGTGTGATGCTCTCTTGTTACATTTTCTTTATATGATTTTAAGCTTTCATTGTTTTGGCTTTAAGAGTTAAAGTTTTAAGTTATAAAGAGCCACACTGATTCACCCCCCCCTCTCAGTGTCATTATGAGACTAACAGTTCTACCGCAGGATATTCCCCGGGAGAAGTCAGTGGAGGAAATATTTTCTCCAAGAGTGTCTGAGAATTCTAAAGATTTGGTTCTTCGAGATCTAAAACTTCTTGATATCAACCAATGTAAAATTTGGAGCTCGTTGAAACTCGCCCTTGATTTAACGGAGAATGTTTCTAGCCTAGCGGCTAATGTTTCTCAAGGTGTACATAAGTTAGGGTAGAACTATCTCAGTTCTCCTTTCTTTGTTGCTCTGTGGTCTGGTTTTCGCCTTACCTCTGGTTTTTTTTCCAAGGTTGTGTCTGGGTTTTTCACCTTTGTGGCTTTCCTTGTAGTGGTTGTGGGATCCCGTTAAAACCCTCTTTTCTTAATAGTACCTAAAAAAAAGTATAGTCTTGAAGTGGAATCTTAAACCTTTAGATAAAGAGGATATTGTCCAAATAAATTTGATAGGTCAATTCAATTGGCATCCTCCCAAAGAGGAATGGATGAACATAAGTTTTGATGGGGCTTCCAAATGTAACCTAGATAAATTTTGTGGATGGGAAGTTATTAGGAATGACAATGGTATTATGGAGGAGGGAGGGGTGTAGTTATCGAATATCTAGGCACTCTGACCAACCACTAGGGTGAAGCTAGAGTAGCCCTTGTTGGTGTAAAGCTATCCGTAGTCATAGAAGTGAAAAATTTGAGGGTAGAGGAAGACTCTAAAAATATTATTAATTGCTTAAATGAGAAAGCTAGGGTAAGTAGGAAAATATCAAGTATCATTGAGAAAATGTCATTATTGTTAAAATCTCTAGATAATTCTGAATTTTCACATACTTATAGAGAGGGTTCCAGTGTGGCAGGCTAGTTGTTGAATGAGGGTATGTTTAGAGAAAATATCCAAAGATGAAACCTCCTTGAAAACTATTTAAGCTGTAATTTTTAGCTATATGTAGAGTATCTGTAGTTGACTGTTGCTAAGTCTATTGTTAGATATTTATATTAATGTTGTTTTTAGTCAGTCGCTATGACTATTTTCTAAAACTATTGTTGAGGTTATTTTCAAGATTGTTTCTAAGGTTATTTTTCAAGGTCATTTTCCAATTATTTTCTATGACTACTTCTAATGATTTGTATTTTATTACTATTGCTAAGATTATATTTTGGGGTTATTATTAAGTCTATTTTGAGTCTATTGTTGATAATACTTTTGAGTTGTGTAAGAAGTATTATGGTGGCATACAAGTGAATTTTTTTGTAGTTGAATATATTCATTTTGTCATGTAAAATGGTACAAGCCCTTTCAAAACCATGTATTTATTGTAATATATCTATCTATCTATCTATATCTATAAAATATTTATCAGCAATAAAAATTATAGGATACATATCTATTGAACACAAAGTCACAAACCTTTACAACTAAAAGAACTACAAGTATATAATAGTACAAACAAAAAAGAGAAAACAATAAATTATTTAATTATATCTATGGGAATGGATGCAACCATTAACTCATGGATACATTTAATGAGTCCATTCTCCATATAAATTTCCAAAGTGAGTAATAAGCATTTGTCATTAAATCCTTTTTTTAATTTACATGGTGGAATCGGTAGCTACCACAAATCTGGGTAGGCTGTCCAGATTTTTATGGCTGCTATAGTATTTTGTGTTGTCCGCCCCAGAAGCCGCCACACATATCTTCATGCAGTCTGCCCCTATAACCACCATGACACAATCATTTTAAACCTTTTATGCCACTAAAAGCACCAAGAAAGGGACAAGCGTTCAGTCCGGCAAGGCCCGAGATTTGAACCTTGGACCTCCACCTCCCTTATGGGGTTTGGATGAACCAATTGGTCTACACCTCAGACCTATTAAATCCTTTTTAATAATAGGTTTCACCTAAATTTCCTAAGATTAAAATTCAACCCTAGTATTGCTTACTTTGTTCATGCTATAGACTCGTATCCTTCAATTATTGATGGCAATACACCCCATAATGAACACCTTTCCAAATCACTAACACATTAAAGGTTTAAATTTATCTTTCCTCAATATTTACCTCCATTAGTGAAAATAGCTCCTCCTTTAGTCATTTGCTTTAATACAACACATCTTTGCCATTTTTTCTTGCTTATAGAAATCTTATGTTGATTCCATAATTTTATTTGTAGTTGTCTTGATTGAATCCTTAAATAATGCCACTTATATAATTGGAAATCATATTTTTTATTGTTCACTACTTTTGTCCTCTCATTTATAATACATCAATGAGTAAAATAAATAATACTACCAAATGAAAACTAGCTAGTTTTACACTCATGTTATTATTAATAATATAGTTTCCATTCTATTACTAACATTTATTTTCATTTGTAATACTAACAAGAAAAATTATACAATTTTAATAATTCTTTTCTAAATATATATTTTTCATTATTTTTTATAGTTTGAATTACATTAAAAAAAAATACTTATAATAATAAACAAATCACTATAAGTATTAGTGACTTTTCCTTATGTTCTATTACCAATAGATCTAAAGAGAAATCAAATTCAATACTTCATTTTTTCATAATAACATATTCAAATTTTACCTTTTATTAATTTACTTTTTCATCATAATATTTCTAGATAGCTTTAGAATTTATTTTTTCCCTCACAATGTTACTTATTTTATATTTTCATAGATAGGAATGATCATGATAAATTGGTAGTCTAGTGTAAACCTAATATATAAATTTTGACTAACAAAAACTTAACCAAACTCTTTTGAACATTTGAAGTGCTCTTTGTCTTGGTGCCACTTGGATTGTGATAAAATTAGCCACAATTCATTTTTAAAACCCTCTATGTTAGCACAAAACTACTCTTTTATGCCTACAAACACGTGTATAATTAAGAACAAAATATGAAAAATTCATGAAGGGATTGATGCAATGATATTTTTTTGAATAGGTTGAAAATTTGGGGACATATCCCAGCCACCCTTCCCATGAATTGAACTTGGATCTCCATTAGGAAATACCAATACCTTTTGCCATTGTGGTGTCCCTGTTGGGACAAAATAACTTGTAAGTTCAATATGTAATTAGAGCAAGCCCATAGATGCAATGATATAAAAATTGAGATCTACCATTAAACTAAAAAAATATTCTTTTTGTCATTTGATGCTTAGTTCTATGTCAAATATGTTAGTTTCTAAGCATGAAATCCACATGAAACTATACAAACCCTATAAAATGAACTGGAAAGTAACTGAACTTGTGGATTAATCACAAAATAATACTAACTATAGTAATGAAAATCACTTTATTTTATGAAACATCTTCTAGGGAAAAACACATAATTTAATTAATTAAGCTTCATATTCTTACAAAAAATGGAGAATATACAAGAGATGTTGGCAATAAATTTAGCTTTGGACAAGAAAAAAATATAGTATACAATATTTCTAAACCATACATAGTTCCTTTTAGTCTATTATTGATCTTCTTTTTATGGAACTTACTTGTCCTTACTCTTGGATAGTTTAAAAATTCCATTCTCCTTCCTTATCTAGGACTAAATAAGACCCATCTACTCTCTTCCACTTCCAAGTGTATATATACATGAAAGTGATGTTTATGCTTCTTCCACTATAATACTCTCCATGACACTTTTCCAATTCACTTTTTGGCTACATTGCACATATCAAATTAGCCCATTTTCATCCAACTTATTAAGTACATTTGTTTTGGAGTCTAAATGTCTAAATGGATGATTTTGAAGATTAATATTGATGGTAATATGGATAGTAATAAAAAAATCCTTCAGTATAAATATATATTTTTAATTTGGATCCCTAAGGACAAAGAAAATATGACTAAAGCAAACCAATTTCTCTAGATTGACCACTCAATTGGGTTTTTTGGCATGAAATTTATGTCATTAATAGTTATTTTATTTCTATTAAGGTTAAAAAGAAAAAACTTCATTTAAATTTGTTTTGGATAAATTATGCCTAAAGTACTACTCAATAGTATTAACTATTCTTTCCCATTTTTGGGGACAAATAACATATATTGAGCTCATATTTATAATGAAAATTCATCTTGAGTCACCATCATTTAGTCATTCATCCTTATCATCATTGTTTCATTTTTTGAAATGACCTATCATGGATTCATTTGGATCAAGATCAATTTTGTATTATCTTTTATAAATAGATTTTTTTAATAACAAAATTTAGACCTCCTAATTAAATAATTTTAGATATCAATCCATGTAAGGCACTTGTTTTTATATTTGTAAGATTCATATAATTTACCTTCATAATATTTTTTAAAAGAAAAATAAATGTTATTGATAGAAAAAATTATCCTACGATCATTTCCTCCATATACAATAAATTTACCCCTTTATTTTCTTCAATTGCATGCTTTATGAGTTAATATACTTCTAAAATTTTAAGGTTTTTATAAAAATAGATTTAATGAGTTCAATGTTCTCTCTATTTAGTTATTCCTTTTGATGTAATGAGCAAAAGATAAAATCTAGTTCTTATTGTTTTTCCTTGTAAAAAAAGAATTTTTTTAAAAGAAAATGATGTTATTCACAAATGTCACTATAGGGCTATTTTGGAGGGTAAAATTCTAGAGGCCATAACTTTAGAATTCAAAATTATTTTGATCCCATTTTTTTTCAAAAAACATGATTTTTAATTTGTCTACATTCATGGTATTTATTCAATGACTTGCTATAAGTGGGGGGACATCTCATTGTATGATTGTCTTCTAAGCCTATTCCCCTATTTCAAAATGGAACATATACAATATGCTATGCAATAAGATCCATTGATCTATATTTATAAGAGATACATTTGGATTTTTCATGGTTGCTTTAAGGGCATATAGAAGAAAATTTAGAATATGCTTTAGCCAATACCTCTTCCTCCTTTGGGTTATTGATTCAAATTAGTCATGAAAATCTAATCTTTCATACTTTGTTCTTTCTTCTATTTTTCCCTAGGTACTCTTTAAATTTTATAATAGATCTTCTCATAAATATATCCATGAAAAGCCTCTTTTGGTGATTAAAAATAGTTCGCCTAAGGGCAAGTTGGAGTTTTCAAACAAGATGATGTATGTTGTAAAAGGCAAAACTATGATTCTAAGTCTGACCTTATGTGACTATAGAAGATTGAAGTAATTTTTCTTTAGATGGTGTACACTTGTATCCTCTTCCTCATATAGATTCTTGGTGGAAGTGTTGTTTAGATATGTGTAGGAGTATATTATAGTGGTAATAATAACTACAATATAACCTAAGAATATTCTTTTATTGAGGTATTTCTACATTATTAGACTTCTAGATGATGATGAGGATCCAAATAAGTTTTTATCAAGTGCAAAGGCTCATTATATCATCCATTATGTGGGGGAATATATAAAATATGAAATAAAATTCTTCTTTTATTCCTTAAAAAGTTACAATTCCCTTATACAATGTTCATCTAGCTTGACTACTACCATTATTCATTGAATTCAAAGGTGTATTATTTTTGTAAACAAGGGTATCATCATTAGTAAAATTAAACATCTCTAACCATTTAAATGGAAATGATGCATAAAATTTGAACCAAAGTAAATAAATATGTATCCTTTCCCTTATTTTATCCAAGGTACTGAAGATTCTAACTAGGATGAAAGCATCATAATTCTTCCTCTTTTACAATTGTGCCAAGTCCTCATTCTAAGGAAATGATGTTTGAATTTCCATTGAGAAGTCAAGATATACTTCTAAAGATTAAGTGGAAATACTTCTTCTACTATAAGTAGTTTGGATTTGTGTAAAATAGGTACAAAATATTCTAATAATACTGGAACAAAGCCTTGAGTGGGCATAAATTCTCTTTAAAAAGTGAATAATTGGAGAAAGAAAAAATTTAATCTTTGCTTTACCGATTTTTCTAAAGTTCCTTATGAATATTTGAGAAATAATTTGTCCTAGAATTTGTAAAAAGGATTGTTGGCTTTGAACTTTTTATGTGACCAAATGATGAAGGGTTGCACTTGGTTTAATACCAAGTTGTAATTTACATCTATTTCTAGAAATAAATAGAAGCAATCCTAATGCAAGAGCATCCAAAAATGTAAGGGCAATCCTGAAGCTCCAAAAATAAGAATTTACATTTTCTCTTTTGATTGTAGGTTTCTTTAGTTGTTTTACGATCCATGATGACACTTAAGAGGTGTAAGTCAGTCAGAAGTCAAAAAAGGTAAAAATTGAGAAGCGATTATTTTTAGGAAATTAATCTAAATGGAAACTTACGGGCTTGAAAATTTACACAAAGGAGAGGAATTCAAAAATTAGACTTTTGGTGAAAGAATCACCGCAATACCCTGAATGGTTTTAGAGATATTGAAGTTTTCATCTTGAGAATTTTTTAGCACAACTTAAAAATACAATATGAAGACTTTAGAGGCCTCAAAATGGGATGAGAAATGTATTGAATGGATTGTAAATCTATTTTGTTGTTGTAGATTTCTTCGCAATAGTAAATTGGGTCAACGAGTCAAAAGTTATGGCTCCGAGAACCTATAGGACCAAAATACAGTTTTCGAATGAAAATTCCTAGGCGGGAACTAGGTTTTTGGTGGAAAAATGGTTTATTTATAATAAAATCTGGGAATTAGGGTTTATTTGTAATTTTGGGGACAAAGAGTATCCATTTTTCCCATTTTTCATGAAAGTAATATGAATGTTGGTTTTCTTTTGAGAATTTCTCTGTTATTTTGAGTGTTGTTTGAGTGTTGTATGGTGTAGACCTTGGAAAATCCATCCACTTAAATGGTATATAAAATTCATAAGAGGACAATAAATTATAATATATACTAGTCACCAATAAACACCAGAAAAAATCATGATATTATCTATAGATAAGAATCACAACACTTTAATATAATGGATGGAGTGGTGGTGGTATTTATACCAGTACCAAAATCCTAAATACACATATAAGTTTAAGTTAAGATAACATAACAAGAAGTATTAAGGTTAATTACAAGTTATAAGGTGGGTTTAACCATAACAATGTTAACCATATCCCATAGGGTCACATTATAAAATAATACAATAGATTAAAAATATGCATTTAATTATTGCTCATAGGCCTATACAAGATTACATAATACAATGTTGAACTTATCCATAAGTCAATTTGTACTTTTAATATTGTAGGCCATGATATATTTTGTTTCTCTAGTGAGCATGTTACTAGTTTGAATCTTTGAATTTTTTATTAAGGGTCATACTTTTAAGAATGTGTTGTTCTACAAGTGGTATATGGGATGGTGCAAGTGATCCTCTTGAGTTCAACATGATAGAAAACTTCAATAAAATCCAACCATGATTATGGCATAGTGTTTGGTTCCCTATTTTTGTAAATATAGGTCATTGGTTCAAAACCTAGAGATGGCATTTTTTGCTGTACAATGGTTCTATAAGGTATGATGCTTATAAAATTATTAAGATTTTTCATCCCTAATACCAACCATGAATACTGGCATAATGGTTGATTATTTGTAGTTGTGATTTTATAGGTAGAAGACCTTGGAGCATAATTTCTTAAGATAATCCAATAAAAAGACACATGCCCATAGGCTACAAAGGCATAAGCATTCATTGTAAAAGTTGATTGTTAATGATTAGTGTATTTACTTCCCAACCTTCTTTGATGGAATAGAATAGAATTTTATATGCTTAGCTATGGTCAAAGCTATGGGGTTTTATCCTCAATTTTTTAAGCCTTGCACTTAATGCATGTATTTTTTTGAGGAAGTTATTCTATCTTTTTTTTTTTGTTTTTAAAGCGAAAAACCCCTTGCGGGGCCGCCTTGGTCTAAGAGACCACGAACAGGGGTTTCTGCACCGTCAAAGTCACCCGGGGGTCGCACCCAGCCCTACCCATACCAACATTATCAATTGGATTTTGGGTACCCAATTCAGCTTTTTGCTAGGGTGGAGATTCAAACCTAGGACCTCCCTTGGAGGATTGCCCTCTCCTCTCCAACTCACCTACAACACCTGGGTAAAGTTATTCTATCTTAAAGCATACAATGGAAAATTAGTTTTTTGGTCATTTATGTGGATATGGTCATTGGTTCAAAGCCTATCAACTAATAAACGCTTGGAAACTATACCAAGCACTCAAACATATTTTGACACAAGCAAACTATCTATTTTCCAAATTCAAGCACATGTGAAAGATAGTGTTGAAGTCCCCCAATTTTATTTTTTCGAGTGGAAATCTTAGATTCAATATTTTTTCTAAGGTTTATAAATATTATTTATTTATTTTATTCCTAATGCTAATCATATGACCTTTTAGAGGTAATATATTTCACATATATAAGTATTTAGAAACCATAACTTTAGCATATGATTATTTGATCCCTACAAGCTAGTGGCAATAGTTTGGCATTTTTGGATGAAATGGACCCTTTGAAATATGTTACACATATTAATGGGTGAAATTATAACACATAATCATTATAAATGATAGGTTTACTTTGAACAAAGAATATCTAGTTTAATTTTAATGAGAACAAAATAAGGTCTTGATGATCATAACTTAGATTTTAAAAAAGAAGGAAGTATTGGGCCTCTTATTAATGTTAGTTTAACTAGATGTACTCTTCCACATAAGAGAAAAGACTAATTGCATTCAGGTATGGATAACTTTGATGCATCTCTATGAAAAATTAAGTGTTATTGGAGTTAGAAAAATAGACATAAATATCTCTAACCTTATGATTGTAGATAATTGTAATATGGAGGACTACACATTTTGCTTCAAATACTTCATAGTTGACCTAACTATGACTGGGGAAAAGGGAAATGGTGATGAATATTATGCAAAATCTATTATTTCCAATCTTACTCCATCATTTCATATTGTTGGATTTTTTCTCTATATTAATATTATTACTCCCAATGATCCATAACACGTATATCTTAAAGGACTCTTCAAACTTCTTTTTCATTATGATGTTGTTATGATGAATTTTAGAGCTTTTTCTCATATATAGACCCATCCATAGGACTTCAAGTTAGTGGAACCTAATCTTTAGTTGTTCAAAAGTAAGTCAAATTTTACAAAGAATTTAAATTCTTGTGAATATTGTAGAAGGAAATGACACTCCAAAAATGGTATAATAAAATTTAAGAATATTGAAACAAAAATCTTGAGGTTAGAACATAAGCATTTTGATGATGAACATGAATATAAAGATGATAATGTTCCTACTTCTAATGTCTCCTCTACTTATCCCTCAACTGATATTAGGCGAGGTGTTGAAGTACTTGTAATATGATATTATCACGTTAATTCTAAAAGTGTTAAAGAGGTCTTATAACTAGTAGTAATATAGACTACAAGAAAGTGTTTATGTAATCATGGATGTTCTTCATGTAATCCTATTGGTATCACTTATGTAAGCCTTTGGGCATCATTTATGTAAGACTATATGCAAGTTTGATGTATTCACTCTTAGTTAAACCACCTATTGGTTAACCTTGATTAAATATTTTAATACATTAATTATATTATAATTTAACCTTCAAATTTAGGTTATATAAGCTTTAATTTAATATCTATTGGTGATTTAATATTACTATAAATACCCTCCAATAATTGACCCATTGAATAAATTTGTGATATGTGAGAGTGTGGGGTGCCTACAATAACCCATACCTTATTTCTTATTTTAATTTGGTATATCTCTATAATATATTTATCATGCTATTTTAGTTTGATCTTAAATTTTTTCTATGTATTATCATGGTGAATGTATATTTCAGAATATTTTTGAAAAGTATTATGAAACCCAACATGAATATAAATTAATAAATAAGAATTAGGATGATACAAAGTTGCTAGAGGTGTACATTAATAAATATATACTTTTCAACAAGATATGGCCTAACTAATCTTGTCTTTTTAAATATGAGTGCTTCCTCCTACATATAACATGAGTGTCTATTCACATATATAATTGACCCAAAAAATGTGTAAGATAGTTTAATATGAACAATGCTCTCAAACATGAAAAACATATCTTTACTTAAGGGTTGTAGGTTTATAATTTTGGTTGGAAGACCCATTTTATGACTATTGTAAATAAATGTAAGTCCATATAAACTCATCATGATATAAATCTTGATATTAGAGTTAGTTTTTATAGATATGTTTCACATTTTTTATTAGATGTTTCCTCCTTACACTCACATAATTTTCCCACATGGTTACTATTTTTATCTCTTTCATACATTTATTTCATAAATATGGGATGTGTTTCAGTAATTTATCCCTTGATTGTAGAATACACTACATTCCTTACATCAAAAGTGTATAAACTTAAATAGTTTTATGTCCTCATACATATCATTCTAATGTTGATACCAAGACCATAATTGTATTCTTATGGATCCAATCATGCTTAAATTTTAATTTCTAGAGTAGTCCATTTAAGAAAACAAAAGTAAAATTACTTTTCAATCTATGTATACATTTTAACTTTTTCATCATAAATTTAAATATTGTTGTTAAAATTTTATTGATATATGTATTCTTCTATGTTATTTTATGAATAATAGTTCTTAAATTTTGTTAGGTGATGACAATGGTGTCTATAATCCATTTGCCTTGTAATAGGAGTTGGAAACCACAAAAATAGTGGATCATCTAGCATGCAGATAAATATAGTTATAAATATTAGGGAAATGTAAGTAATTTTGTTGAAAAACTAGGGTTTAATCATACCCAGGGTCCTTTCAATTATAGACATGAAAATATATCCTATAAAAAATAAAATATCTTCCTTTAGATGAAATTTGAAATATGTTTACTTGAGAGTAGATCCTAATAAATGCTCTTTGAGAAAGGATTTAACTCATATAGGTTGTTGGTATTGGCCAATTGTTCATATAAAAATAAGTATTAACTATTCCAATTCATATTGATAATTAAAGATATAGATAAAGCTTTGTTTATTGTAGTTGTGGAGTTTACAACCCCACCTCCTAGATTGTAATGAAAGTCCTTCGAATATAGTTAGTACCATGGATCAGAGAAAAGAGATACCTAGGAAAATTGCATCTCCTTTACAACTTGAAATTCCTTTAATAATATCTCACTCATGTCTAGTGTGTAAGGGTATTAGATAACTTCATTACCAACTTGTACAACTTTTTGAAATTTCCTTATGATTGTTACTAATTCAAATATATAAGTTAATGGATTGGTGTTAATACAAATGTATTGGCATTAACATGGAGTTGGATCAAAGTTTAAATTTTAATACAATGACATCTACATGTTAGCACCATCTAAAATTCACTCCCACTTAACAATTGCATTATCTTAAGGTAATGAATATTTTACCTCAATGCACTAAATGACTCATACCATAGATAACCATATAACATATAACATGAGTCCTTCCTCCCACATATAACATGAGTGTCTATTCACATATATAATTCACCCAAAAAATATGTAAGATAGTTTAATATGCACAATGCTCTTAAACATGAAAAACATATATTTACTTAAGGGTTTTAGATTTATAATTTTGGTTGGAAGACCCATTTTATGACTATCTTAAATAAATTTAAGTCTATATAAACTCATCATGATATAAATCTCAATCTTAGAGTTAGTTTTTATAGATATGTTTCACATTTTTTATTAGATGTTTCCCCCTTATACTCACATACTTTCTCCACATGGTTACTATTTTTATCTCTTTCATACATATATTTCATAAATATGGGATGTGTTTCAATAATTTATCCCTTGATTGTAGAATATCCTACATTCCTTACATAAAAAGTGTATAAAATTAAATAGTTTTATGTTCTCATACATATCATTCTAATTTTGATACCAAGACCATAATTGTATTCTTATAGATCCAATCATGCTTAAATTTTAATGTCTAGATTAGTCCATTTAAGAAAATAAAAGTAAAATTACTTTTCAATCTATGTATACATTTTAAATTTTTCATCGTAAATTTAAATATTGATGTTACAATTTTATTGGCATATGTATTCTTCTACGTTAATTTATGAATACTAGTTTTCAAATTTTGTTACGTGATGGCAATGGTGTCTACAATCCATTTACCTTGTAATAGGAGTGGTGTCTACAATCCATTTACCTTTTAATAGGAGTTGGAAACCACAAAAATAGTGCATCATCTAGCATGGAGATGGATATAGTTATAAATATTAGGGAAATGTAAGTAATTTTATTGAAAAAATGGAGTTTAATCATACCCAAGGTCCTTTAAATTATAGACATAAATATATGTCCTAGAAAAAAAAAATCTTCCTTTAGATGAAATTTGAAATACATTTACTTGAGAGCAGATCCTAAGGAATGCTCCTTGAGAAAGAATTTAACTCATATAGGTTGTTGATATTGGCCAATAGTTTCATAGAAAAATAAGTATTAATTATTCCAATTCATATTTATAATTAAAGATATAGATAAAGCTTCGTTTATTGTAGTTGTGGAGTTTACAACCCCACCTCGTAGATTGGAATGATAGTCCTTTGAATATAGTTAGTACCATGGATCAGAGAAAAGAGCTAAAATATCATCTCCATTACAAATTGAAATTGCTTTAATAATATATCACTCATGTCTAGTATGTAAGGGTATTAGATAACTTCATTACCAACTTGTACAACTTCTTGAAATTTCCTTATGAATGTTACTAATTCAAATATATAAGTTAACGGATTGGTGTTAATACAAAGGTATTGGCATTAGCATGGGGTTGGATCAAAGATTAAATTTTAATACAATGACATCTACATGTTAGCACCATCTAAAATTTACCCCCACTTAACAATTGCATTATATTAAGGCAATGAATATTGCCTCATTGCACTAAATGAATTATACCCTAGATAAGCACTTCTTATTGCAATTGTCTTTATTCTCATAATCTATTTTAGTACCATCTCTACTTGGTGTATACTTCACCCCTCTTGTACATCCATGTCTTCTTAATTTATAGTTTGTTACCCTTCTTGGCCCTTATCATAATCTACCCTAGATAGCAAATATGATTATGTTTAAATATTAAATTTGAACACTAATTATCCTTCTAGAGGTGTCACCTTCTAATTTAGGAGCCTCTCTTAACATATGTGCATACACTAGTCCAAAAAAAGTATGCATCCTCCTTCTCTCTTGGGTTTATTACTTTGCTACAACATCCACTCCCAAGCATGATCCTTGGATCGCATTTTTAATATATTAACATTAGCTGCTTTAGCACCAACCAATATGTGTCAACAATAATATGAACTTAGATTGGAAACTATTAGAACATCATATTAAATTTTATACCTCTAGCATAGATATATTTTTAATTAAATTAGTCTATATTGTTATGCTAGATCTATGGAAAAATTATATTACATAGATTCATCTTCCCATATTGTCATCTGCTATTTCCATGTCATAGCACCAATGTAGTACAACATCACCATTTTTTCTAATGTACTTGGTCTAGTTTTTCTCCTAGCAAATATCAACTAGCATCTATTGTATAGAAAATGATATACCATCAACACCATCACTCAATGTGATCATAATGTAAATATTATCTTGTATTTATGGTTCTATATCCATCATATTGAGACTTTATCATTGGATCGTCCTTTTTTAGGTACCAACATTAACACTCGTTCTTCATAGCTCATATATTTTTAGTAATTAAATGGTGGTTCATGAATCTTATTAGTTCATCAATATCATTTGTCCATCATTCTTGGTATGCCCAAACCTATGATAACATACAACACCAATAATAAGATCTAACTAATATCTTTGCATCCCTCTATAACAAGCTCTTAGGTATATATGTTCACCTCTACATCATTCTCATTCTATTATATATGGACACATTATAGCCTTCACCACATTTGCATATTATTCTAATAATTAGGATCAGTCGTAAAATCCATCTTATTTTCTTATTAATTTTATCGTTAAATATATAAGTATTCCTTCATTTTCCTTATTGCACTTTTGTTCCAACATTCCTTTCTTCATGATGCATCATTTTTATGTTGTACGTAAATTATGAATTGTCACCTATAAATCATTGAAATGTTTGAGGCTAAGCAAATATGACTCATTATTGGAGCTAACATCGTCTACCATATTTGTCTACTACTTCACTTATGCTCGTACAATTTCTTCACCATGGTTATTACTTTTATCTCTTTTATGAATTTATTTCATAAAGATGATTTCATTCTTGTGTGTTGATGCATCTCAATAATTTTCTCGTTCATGTTCATTGTAGAATACTTAAAAAAAAATGGTCAAGAGTAAGTAATCTTGTGGATATGATATAATATAGGCTATACTCCTACTTATCCTAAAAAATATATAGAAAATAAATTGTGATTACAAATATTTTTAGTTTGGTATCATCTTTCAATAAATTAATATATACTATTATTAAATAATTTATAAAAATTTATTTGTAAAATATTTTTTTATCATATAAAATTCAACAATCATAATTCTTTGGTCCTAATTTCATAATATATATAAACCCATCATTTAAAAAAATCAATTACCATTGTATTTATAAAAAATATTTAATAAAATAATTATATATAATTCATATCTAAAACTCAATGTAAAAATATTAACATGTCATTTATATAATATATACTAGTTGAAGGCCTTAACAGGCCTTGAACATGCTATTCCCGTCTCTAAGGTCATTATTGCTAGTCAATGTGAGACCTTTCAGGTCATCCTTCTCATTAAGAAGGATAGCGTTGATGGTTTTACTCCGGAGTAAGTTGATTGGTCCTTTGAGTAAGTTCTTTTGATATGTTTGGTTTTAGATGGGCTCTTTTTTGTAGTCTATTTTTCCTCTAGCTACTTGTTTGCCCCCTTCTCTCTTTGTTCAGCTATAAATTTTATGTTTTGGTTTAGCTCCTATGACTTTGTTGGCTTGGTGGGTGCAACTCTGATTTAGTTTCTCAATTCGTTGTTGTACAAGGTTCAAGGACCCTTTCAAAACATTTTCTATCAATCAAAAAATATATATATACTATATAAATTATATTTAATAAATAATTATGATCGAATAATATCTTACTTTGAACTTTACATTCCAATTAAGACAATTAGCTTTATAACTCAACATAACAAATATTTTTACAATTTTATTAAATCAAATAGCAAGTACGTTTAGCGAATTTTATGTTAAATAAATTCAACCAAAATTTCAATATCTTTACTCAAAGAGTTGTAAGCTTACTGTAGTGGTAAGGGTGGTAAGGGTCTTGCCCTCTCTTTAATAGATCCAAGGTTCAAACCGGGGTATGAGGGGACCAAGACCTCTCATAAAACCCCTGTGTAACTCATTGAAAAATATATTAACCGACGGGCAGTTTGTTGCCCTAGTGACTAAGATGATAGTTGTTTCTTAAGTGGTCTTGTGTTCAAACCCTTTGAAAATGGTTGTTGATGTAATTTGTAAACGTTGTCCTAAAAAAATATCGTTACCCAAAGCTTAATAACTTCATCGTATGTAAATCTCAAAAAACAAATTTAAAAAAATACCTTATACCAGATTGGTTTGTGACCCTTGCAAAGGACAATGTGTTAGCCTAGAAGTAGGTAGCCTCGTACTCAAAGAAGAAGAATGAATTTACAGGAAATGCTCGAGACTAAACTGAGGCTATAATCATGTTATTATTTATTTACATAAATATTTCCGTTGGGAATGAATCGTAATCTGCTCAAGTCTACAATATACATGGTTCATACGATAGGTACGTGAATTAAATTCGACAGAACCTGATGATAGGCCTCTTTCGTTAACAACAAATCGCACAAGATGAAAACTGCTAAGACAGAGGATAAAAATGTACCACGCCAGAGCTATTGCTGCTTATTCATTCAATTCCTACATCCACCAAATAAAAAAAAGGAATGCCTATAAAATATCAGAGAGGATTTTCATTGTTGGCGGTTTTTCCTCGAAGAAAAGAGACGAAATTTCGGATATTTGTTTCACGTATTTGGCAATCATTGGCTGTCAACACCTTGCTAAACTCTGCAATGTTAGATCTAAAACGTCTGCCGTTCTCTTCCACCATCACAGAACGCACAGCTTTACTGATGTGCTCCTTATAAAACATACCATCCTCCTCATTTCTCCTCACCTCCACTCCGACTTTCATTACCTCGTCGATTAACCTCGCATTACGGCCTTGTTCATACCGCATTGGAAGAGCCACGAAAGGCACGCCGAATCTCAACCCTTCCGTTACCGAATTCCACCCGCAGTGCGTGAGAAAAGCACCTGTGGAAGGATGGTTCAGAATGTGCAACTGAGGCGCCCACTCGGTCACCACGAGTCCTCTTCCCCGCGTGCGATCCTCGTATCCTTCGGGCAACGCGACCCCGTCGTCGTGGCCAAGCAGAATGCACAGAAACGGCACAAGGCTTTCTTCGAGCCCCATCGCCAACGCAGCCATCTCTTCCCTGGTGAGAGTATATTCGCTGCCGAAGGACACCAACACCACCGATCGAACGGCTTGGCAGTCGAGCCAGTCCAGGCAACGGTCACCTGAAGGCCGCGGCGGGAGCGGGGGCATCGAAATCCCTAAGGGTAGCACCGACCGCCCCGTGGCTTTCCGCCAATACTCAAAAAACGCACCTTCCAACTCTACGCAAGAATTGCAGACAATTGCCAAACACTCCTCGGCACATATGGCCAGGCGCTCAACGAAACTGATTCCCAACTCTGGATCCTTTAAGTGTAGGACCAGGCTCTTCTGCGCTTCAAAGAGTCGACGCCGAACGGCCGATGATGGGTATCCAGGCGGCGCGGCCGTCAGATCCCCGGCCATTGGGTTGGTCCTTTCTCGTCCTTCAGTGAAATATGTGCTCGCCACGCCGGTGATGGAGAAATAGATGGCAGGAATACTCAGATTGCGGGCGACTCGTGGAGTCCAGTACTGCACGAAGTCGTGGATTATAAAATCCGGTGAAAGCCGTGTCAACAGCGCCTCGAAAGGCTTCTCGCAACGGTCCAGGGCTTCCATGAGTAGCGCTATGGTTCCTCCTCGCTTCACGTCTACAGTTGACTCTACGCCGGGGGGAAGCCCCTCCACGGAGGGCAGCGGCAGCTCCACCAGATCGATTGCAGGGACAGGCTGTGCTTGTAAAAGTTGTTGCTTAATTCGCCAAATATTAAGCGGTGTGGAGACGAAGGAAATTCTGAGACCATGAGTGTGGAGACTCTTGGCCAGCTCGAGAAAGGGGGTTATGTGTCCATGCGCGAGCCAAGGGAACATAACGACGTGAGGCTTGCGTTGCTGCTGCTTTTCTGCCTCCTTCATCCTGGCTAGGTTTGTCTCAGAGAAGCTAGCGATGCGTTATCAACCTTCTATTGACCAAATATAATTAAGCCTCAATGCGTTATCAACCTTTTATTGACCAAATTTAATTAAGCCTCGTGGATTAATTTGGGTTTCATCTAGGGAATTTTAAAAATTTATCGAGGGGAAGAATCCTCGCGCATCTCATGTGGGTTTCATCAGCCTGTCGTATGGAAGCATGTATTTTATTTTTTTAAGATATTGTGTAGGGTAAGTTTTTGGTTTTTAATGTCTGTGATTTAAGTTTAAATACTTGTAGACAATTGAATTCAATTTTTTATATAAGAGGGATATTATAGTGGTTAAGGTTTAGTTTTTAAGCTTCAAGTTTTAAACCATAATTTATGTAGAAATGGATACGCTGAATAGTAGGAACCTAGTGTTTGGCAGTTGGCTCAATGCTTTGAAAGGTCGGGTTGGTTGCTTTCTATGCCATACAGCGTCAAGTCCCATTGACTTTGTTTGCTCCTTGTCTGTCCCAGTTTTACCCAGTTCAATGTCCTCAAAGGTCAGGTTGGTTACCTTCGATGTCATGAAGGGTTACCTTAGATGTCATGGAGGGTTAGGATTTAGTTGACTTCATACCCCTTGTTTACTCCAAGTCTCATTGACTTCATTGCCACTTGTCTGCCTTGGTTGCCTTCTATGCCATGGAGGATTAGGTCCTGTTGACTTCGTTTGTCTTGTTTGCCCTAATTTTGCCCAGTTCAATGCCCTGAAAGGTCAGGTTGGTTGCCTTAGATGCAATGTAGGGTCAGGTCCTATTGATTTTGTGTAGCTTGTTTGCCCCAGGTCCCATTGACTTTGTTGCCATTTTTTTACCCTAGGTTCCATTGACTTCGTTGCTATTTGTCTACCTCAATTCCATGTCCTTAAGGGGAAGGTTCTATTGACTTTATTGTCAATTGGTTGCCATAGTTCAATGCCCTGAGGGTCAAGATTCCGTTGACTTTGTTGTTGGTTGGCTAGCTGCTCTAATTGGATGAGCTCAAAGAGAGTTCCGTTGACTTTGTTGTTGGTTGGCTGCTTGAGTTAGATGCCCTTAAAGGGCAGGTTAACTTCATTGTTAGTTGGTTGTCCAAAGATTAATGCCCTCAAGGATGGCTCCCGTTGACTTTGTTGTTGGTTGACTGCTTGAGTTAGATACCTTTGAAGGGTAGGGGTGTAGATGATTTCGTTGTTAGTTAATTATCCAAATTCAATGTTCTAGAAGATTGGATTCATTGTAAGTTGAATTAAAATTCCACTAATTTTATCTAGCTCAGCAAACTAAAATTAACAATTACAATATCTAATATATTAAAAAACTGAAAAAAAAAAAAAAAAAAATCCGTGGCACACCTATTGACGTCTGAGTTGGGACCCATGTTTATGGGTGCTTCAGTCAATTTAGAGTTGTTATTGACAGCCGTGTTTAACGTTTTCTTCTTAATATCCAATTTACAGAATTTGATGCGTTTCGGTCACATTTGACGCCGCTTTCTTTGCGTTGAAAATGTTAGAAAAATAAAATAGAGGTCGTGTTTTTATTTCACTTTTATTCCTATAAATAAGAATGATTCCCAAAATTTCACCCCTGCAATAGACCATCCAATCAAACATAAATGAAATTACTATTATTTTTTTTGTTTTTTAAAATTGTAAACGTAGGTGTATACACCTTTATAGCATTCTATTTTAAATCTTTAGATTAATATAAGTCTTTATCATGATGTCTATAAGAGTATCCTTTATCATTACCCTTATCCAAATTCTGTGTATATAAGAGCGACTCCTCTACAAAGTCAAAATGAGTGGTTTAGAGAATATAAGATTTTTTTATTTATTTTTATCTAAATTTTGTATATATGTTTATGGTTATATAGGAGAGTTGGTCATAACCACATTATTTCTAGTAAATGATAAAGTCAGGGTTTAAACAATAAGATTCAAGGTAACTTTTTCTTTACATAATAGACTCAAAATAAATAGATTAAAAAATATAAATTAATTTTATATATTTAATATTTATTAATTTTAAAACTTAATTTATTATATTTTAATTTTTTTTATTTTTTTTTGGTAAATTAAGATTTTATGTATAAAAATAGGTTTTTAAGAGGATCCCAAAATCCTATGATAAAAAGGGTTGTAGCGCCTTGTATGTATTCTTAGACATTACTTTGATACCGAAAAACCAACATAAATAGAAAAACAATAGAGTATCCGTTGAAACTGTAGAGAAACCAGGTAACAAAAAACAACCAGCAAATCCCATTCGGCAAAAACTGCCAACCTCCTATAGCCGCCAAACTAAAACCCTCCTGAGAACGAACCCAACGCGTCCTAAATCTTCGCGGTTTCCTCCTGGATGTCAGAGGTCTCGCTTCGCTTGTGGATGAGTTGCCTGAGAACTTTGGAGGTGGCATTCGTTGAGCTAGCAATGCTGGCCATCGACTTAATGGTCTTCTTCAGGAAGAGTTGGGTAGAGGACACTTCGTTGCTACTATCAAAGTCCAAGATGATATTCTCAGGGGAGGGCATCTTCTCCTACTTGGGCCTCTTCAGCCGAGCAAAAGACCTGGGAACAAAAGGAGTGTCCCTAGTGGGGTTCCGCTTCCTTAAAGGATTATGTCTGCCACTCTTAAGGGGAGAGGGCTTACACCGATCCACTGGGCTGGGATTTCCATCTTTAAAAGGGCTTGGAGCACGATTCTCAAAGATTGGATAATCTGAGGGGGTTGGACGCTAAGGGAAAACTTCCTGAATGAGGGGACAGTTGGCCACGATGTGTCAGAGGATAACCACAAGAAGGCCCTGGTGAAGGGGCCTCACTTGGATTTTTTAGCACTTCTCTATGGATAAGGTAATGAAATACAACAGATAATCCAAGACATAGACCTGCTTGGCTTCACAGAGGTGATTGATGAAGCTTAGGTGGAAGCTACGAAAAGGCTTCTTAGGGTCATCATAGGTCACATACTGTATTATGGGAACTATGGCTTCATTCCAGGGACTAGGGAGGGATGAGTGGTACAAAGTGAATTTGTCCCAACCAAGGTTCTTGGCTTTGTCTGGGAATTGGTCAATCTCCTCCTAATTATGTTTATCTCGTTGGATGAAGCACCCTATGGGGGGAAGACCTATCACCTCGTACAACAACTCCAACAAAAACCTGAAGTGAACACCACAAACACGAACCTCTCCCTTGTGCCAGGTATCCATGAAATCCTTGGTGATTTCATCGTCTAGACCCTCAAATTTATGCAAAAAATGAATAAATCCTTTTGCATCCATGAACACATGTGCACTACTGCTAATGTTAAGTTGAGTCGGCTCCATGAACACTACAACCATGGGGGTGGAAATAGTTAGGCTAGATAATGAGGGAAACTTGGATTCAAAATCTCAGAGGGCGGGTTGACAGAAACCCAAAGGGGAATAGGCCAGAAGGAGACCCAAGGGAAGAAAGCAATGCAAGGAGTCGAAAAGGACCAAGGACAGGGAAATTAGAAATGGGGACAACAACCAAGCAGAGGTGGTTAAGAAGGATGCAGAGGGCGAAGGGAGAGGGAGAACGTCGATGAGAAGCCACCATCTACATGGGGACGCAACACCGATGATTAAAGTTGGCACACTTATAGGGTGGTGGAAATAAAAACTAATAAAGGTGAACGGTTGGATTTGGAAGGGCCTCCAACCAAGAACGTACCACTTAGAGTTCCAACGACAACCTGGAGAGACCCGACTAGAGCATAGAAAATCGAGAAGAAGCCACAGGTAAAAATTGTTGGTTTGCCTTCGATGGAGATTACCTAACCAAAGAGATGACTGTCATGATCACTCACTTGACAATTCCCAATGCTTTGATCAGTGGGTCCAAAAGAGCTACGGATATGGATGGTACTGCCAAGATCTGCTTGTCTCCTCGGGTTGATAGTGTGGATGGATTTTCCAAGTTATCCAATTGTTTCCCTATGATAAAGGGCGCAATGGGGGACAATTGAGATACGTAAGCTAGGGTCCAAAAAGGTGCCCTCATCTTCACTCTATGCTAATGTGGAGCTCTGACCCATGTAACTCTTGAGCACCCTAATTTGGCTTTTTGTGATTGCCCATATCCAGGATATCTTGAGGAAAGTCTTGGTGCCACACAAACAGTTGTTTAAGGAGGGTTTCGATGTTGGCCAAGGGATCCACGAGGGAATTGACCTCTCTGTACCTATGCTGAGCCTTCGAGGGATCTCTAGACTATAATATTTTATTGACCTCTTCAATTGTGTTGTTGACCCTCCATGCTGAACTATTGGAATTAGCCAGGTAGTTGATGACATTCATGGAGTCTCCTTCTATGATAAAATATCTAGGTTCCTCTAAGAGGAGGGAGAGGCCTCTCCATCTGGTGGGCTCTGCGGGGATGGCAACAGTTTCTGGAGGAGGTATGAACAACTGGAGGAATGTAGTGATGGCATCAGGTCCGTCACAGAGCGTGCATGCTAGGGCTGGTATGTCTTTAAAAATGATTGGAAGGAACAGGATTTCCCATTGCATGCCAGGAATCGCTTGTTAAAGAACAATGGATGTTTGGAACGATGTGAAGCTAGGCCGGTTCTAGTGGTTCAACCAGACTCGATGGCAAAAGATGTGGAGTATTTAACCAAACATGCGCTTATTGGTAAATTTATGGGCATCCAAATTTCTCTTCCCTTTGTGGAGGCTTGGGTTAGGAAGACTTGGAACCCTGAAGGTGATGTGGAGGTGATGTTGAGTGCAAACAACTATTTTATGGTGGTTTTTTCTTGTCTTACGGATCGTAACAAAGCATTTGAAGGAGGTCCCTATTTTTGTAACCAAGCGAGACTCTTTCTTAAACCCTGGCATGTGGGTTTCAACCCATCAGAGGAGCGGTCATCACGGGTTTCGGTGTGGGTTCGACTTCCGTGGCTCCCCTTGGAATTTTGGAGAAATGACATCTTGCATATGATTGCCCTTCTACTTGGGAAGCCGATTGGGCCGTCAGATGACGATCTGGATAAAAAGGTAATCTCTGTTGTCCGTATCTGTGTTGAAATTGATTTAAACAATCCTATTCCAGATTCTATTGAAATACATTTCGGATCAACCACATGGGTTCAAAAACTTGACTATGAAGCTCTTCCATTTCGTTGTCGAATTTTCCATGAATATGGCCACTTACAAAGAAAATGCCCTAAGTTTGTCCTACCCGTGGCTTCAAATCCTGGGCCCTCTCAAGCTGTACAAAATATGGATAAAGGAAAAGCCCCGATAAAGGAGGGGGATCAGGATAAGGAAGGCTTTGTTACAGGTAAAACCTCGAAACAAAGGAAGAAAGGCAAAAAGAGACATTAAGGATAACCAGCCAAATGCTCAGCTCAATCATTTTGAAATTCTAGAGAATCTTGATCAGTGCATGGAGATACCTGAAACATCGCTACCTGTTATAGATATAACATAACCAAATTAGTTGTCTCTTCATGAGGTGGAACCAAGGGAACCAGATACAGGGGGTTTAAATGAAGAACAAAGGGCTTTGGTTTCGAGTACAGGTGATATGGTTGGCCCTAGCCCTGGAAGTGAAGTTATCTTAGAAAATGGCACAGATTTAGATGTGCCCTCTCCTACCCAGGCACTGATGCAGTCATCCATGGACTGTAAAACTCCTACGGTGTTGGGATTGCAGCATAAAATAATTAAAAAAAATGCTTCAGATAAGAATATGAAGGTGGGTCGAAAGAAAGACCAGGATAAAATTAAGTTAATGGGGGAGACTTTGGTAGAGTCAGGTTTGGTGAGAACATTGGACTCCCATTTTTATAACCCCCAAAAATGATTATACTTTCATGGAATGTAAGGGGGTTGAACAACATCCCCAGACAAAAAGTTGTTCGTGATTTGATTCGTGTTCATTCTCCGGATGTGGTTTTTATTCAGGACAGAGTATTGATAACTGGGAGAGTATTGATAACTGGGAGAGTCTCTCGTTTGGGGATTCTCAACACCTACGGGAGTTGATTCATAAGGATGTTCAGACTTAATGTGGTTTGTTTTTTTTTTAGTTTTCTTTGGGAGTTGACCTTTTCTGGTGATTTAGCCTGTCTTGTTGCTTATTTGAGTCTTGGGTGGGGGCTCAGCTGTACTTTGTAATCCAGACTTTTTATCAATAAATTTTTACCCCTTTATTTAAAAAAAAAAAAATGGAGAGGCCTCTCCACAGTTCTCTGGCTTCAGCTAAGTGATTGGTTTGAACACCCAAGTATTTGTAATACACCAGGATTAACTTGTCATGGTGGTTGTGAACTGCTCCCCCAACTCCAGCAGGGCCTGGATTTTCTTTTGATGCTCTGTAGAAATTTAGTTTAATCCATCCTTCTAAGGGGTCTCCCACCAAACGCTAGTTCTGGGGTGGACTGGGGAAGAAGGGGATGTTCCACTTCCATAGGGGATGCTGAGGGATTTGAAAATGGAGGAGTCTAAGGCCGACTGAGGGGTAAAAGGGTAGGGGATAAACTTGGCATTTTTAGTAGCAAAGGCAATGGCTTTGGATGCTACAGATATAGGATCCCTGGAGGAGTTCTGAAAGGCTCTATTTTTGTGCTCTAGGCAAATATGCCAGAGGAAATAGTGGAGGTAAACCTCCTAGAGGAATCAGAGCATGGAATTATGGAAAGGGTTGGTCCATTGGGAAAAGAGTTCACTAATGGACTTGGGGTGGGCCCATTGAACATGAAAAGAATTCAAAATGAAACCAAGGACAGTGGAGGAAAACTCACATCTCAGTAACAGGTGATTTATGGACTCCCAATCAGCCATGTAGAGGTAGCACCTATTAGGGATTGAGAGGTCTCTTTTGTGCAAATTTTCAATGGTAAGAGCTCTATTTTGAATAGTAATCTAGGAGAAGCTGACCTTGGGGATCAAGTGTTTCTTCCAAATCAGGTTGAATGGTGTGGTCGAAATAGGAGAGGGGGTTTGAATGCTATAACCTGACTTGACTGTGAAGGCTCCGCTATCATACCCCATCCAAGGAGTCCTATTAGGACCTTCTTCGATAGGTATGGTAGTCGAGTTGAGCATTATGGATAGGGAGATAGCGGCCTCACCAAGGTTATCACCATTGATTGATTTCCACTAAGGGATTCCATTGGAGAGGGTTATGAAGTCATCCACCCTATACCCCATGTTAGATTCAGTGAAAGGTTTGAGCTCCACCATCTCTGTATTGTCAATCAAGGGTTCATCCTGGACCCACCTATCATACCAAAAATTGATGCGATTGTTGTCATCAATAATCCATCGCAAGCCTTTTTGGATCAACTAACGAGTGTGGGTAATGGATTTCTAGAAGGCCAATTCGCTCAGGGGGGATCCCATCATCGAGGATTGAGTGATTGGCCAAGTATTTATTTTTGACTATCTGCACCCATTCTATTGTGTCGTTGATGAGGATCCTCCATATATGTTTTTTCAGCGGTGCTAGGTTCATTTTAGATATTTTTCCTAAATCCCAAGCCTCCTTGTTTCTTAATTTTGCACATGATATCCCAGGTGATGAGGGGGATTCTAGTCTTCTCTTCATTTCCTGACCATAAGAACCTTTTATGAATCTGCTCGATCTTACGGTAGATTGCCATGGGAATATTGAATACTGACATGAAGTAGACTGGTATACCTTGGAGGCAGGCCATGGTAAGAGTGGCTTTAGTAGTCTGGTATAAAATTTTACCTTTCCAGGCCGCTAGCTTATTTTGGATTCTCTCTAAGACATTGTTCCACATAAGCTCCTTGGGGTTGCCACAAAACAAGGGGAGGCCAAGGTAGGAGGATGGGAGTGAGTCAATGGTGCACCCCAGGATTTGAGTTATCTTGGATTGGTGGTCTATGGGGGTATTTATGAAGAACACTTTGCTTTTGATGAAGTTAACATTTTGCCCAGTAGTATTTTCGTAAAGGACAAGGATGTGCTTGATGGATTTGGCTTGACTAACAGAATCTTCGGTGGATAATATGGTGTCATCGATAAATTTTTGATGGGTAACCGGGTTGATGCTTGATGCAGCTTGGATTCTAGAAATCATTCGCCTCTAGCAAGAATATTTGAGGGCTCTACCCAGGGAATCCGCTAGGATGATGAAAATGAAGGATTATAGTGGATCACCCTGATAGAGGCCTCTTACACTCAAAAAGAACCCAACCGAGAAACCGTTTATGAGAAAAAAATCCACAAGGAGGAATAACAGCTATGGAGGAGGTCAACCCAGGACGGATGAAAGCCAAACTTAAGGAGGATATCACAGAGGAAGTCCCATCTAACCCTATCAAAATCTTTTTTCATGTTGAGCTTGATAAAGAGGGTAGGCTTTTTTGCAAGGGAGGCTGAGTTCAGGGTTTCATGGATTGTGATGACCCCATCCAGGATGTTTCTACCTTTGATAAAGCTACCTTGGCTAGGATCGATGATGAGATGGAGGATCGACTTCATCCTGTTAGCCATGACCTTGGTGAGAATCTTGTAGAGGACATTGCACAGGCTAATGGGCCAATAATTGAACAAGGATCTACAGGTGGGGGACTTGGTGATGTGAGCTATGAATGTGGAATTAATCCCTTAAGGGATGGACTGAGAGGATTAGAGCTCTCTTATGGCTTCACACACATCCCACCTGATGATATCCCAAAAATCTTGGTAGAAGCAAGGGGAAACCCATTCGTCCCAGGGGCTTTATCTGGTTGCATGGAGAAGAGGGCTCCTTTGATTTCATCTTGGGAGAAATGGCTAATAAGCATGAAGTTGGTCAAATGGGGGATAGGGGGGAATTTTGGCCAGCAGGTCAGACTTGGCTTGGTCATCACACTTGGGAAGACTGTCGAGAAGAGTTTGGAAGTAAGAGATTGATTTAGACCTGATCTCAATGATATCCTTGGTGTTGGATCTATCACTACGGGTAATCTCGTAGATATTTTTCTAGCCTCTGTGCCTCATAGTGGATGCATGGAAGAAGTTGGTGTTGGAGTCACCATCTTTGATCCAAAGGGCTCTGGACTTTTATCTCTAGAAATTTTCCTCCCTAGCTAAGATGTTGTGGTACTCGGCAAGGAGGTTCCTTTCTTCATCTCTAGTTGAATTGCTTTGGTCTCTAGCTTCGATCTGCATTTCAATATCTTGGTGTTTTCCTGTGATGGCCTACTTACTAGCAAATATATTGTCGAACACCTCCTTATTCCACACCTTTAGTTTCTCTTTAACTAGCTTGAGCTTTTGGGAAACTTGGAAGGTAGGGTATCCTGAGATAGGCTGCTACCACCAAAGGGTGATATGGGTTATGAGGTCTTGGTTATGGAGCCACATTGATTCGAAGCGAAGAGGGTTCTTAAAGGATGGAGGTTTACCTGCTTCCAAGAGGAGAGGACTATGATTCGAGCCAATCTTAGGGAGGTCAAGGAGGGATGCATCCCCAAATATCGGGATGACCTCTTGGAATATGAGTAACCTATCAAGATTTACCTAAATAAGCCCACTTCCTATTCTTCTATTGCTCCAAGTGAACTTAGATCCTTTGAGTTGAACATCAATGAGCTCATTGAGATTCATGAAGTCCTTGAAAACCTCTATGCTTCTATTAGATATGTTGAGTCCCCCTTTATTTTTAAGGGTACATAAGACTGTTGAAGTCTCCACCGATGATCCAAGGGATGGTGTTGAAAGTGCTCCTCATCTAGCTGATGGTGTTCCACAGTGCCACTCTTTCAAGGGGGGACTTTGGGGCATATACATTGGACAAGATCCATGAGGAGTTGTTGGTCTTACAATGAAAAAGGATGTTGATGATTCTGTTGGAGGACGATAGAAGTCTACCTTCGACCTAAAGAGGGTTCCACAGACACATGAGCCCTCCTGAGGATCCTTGGGTAGGGCTGATGAGGATGTCGCCCCTGCTCCATATTGATTGGGCCGACCAAAGGGAGGAGACATCATTTTTTGTTTCTTGGAGAATGAGGATGGTGGGATTGCATTATTTCCTTATACTAGCAGCGAGGCATTGTTTGGCTGCTACATTTAGGCCTCTCATATTCCATGAGAGGATCTTCATTTAGAAATTTTTTGGGTTTTTTACCTCCCTTCATTTGCTGAAGGGGAGGTTTGGTTCCTCTTTGGTCGTATTTCTACATGTTTGAGCTCTCAAAAAAGAGGGTTTTCTGGGTTCCATTAGCTATATATTTTGTTGTCTATTTTTTTTGCTACTCAATGATGGATGGTCTCCCCTATTTTTTCGTTGCCAAAGTCAATGGAGTATTTTTTGCTTCTGGTGTTTTTCGAGCTAAATCTCCTAGATTGGAAGGGGATTGACAGAGGGCTTTCCACCTCTTCGATAATAGGGATATGAGATGGCCTAGATCTTTTTGGGGATGGGAGGGGAGGATTGGGATGGGTTTCTATGAACCGTAGCTAGATAATAATCAAAAACCAAGCTTGAAGTAACAATGGGAGGGAGGGGAGGTACCTGGTATTGATTGGTCTCATCGCTAGAATAAGCTATTTCTTTTCCTTTGATTTTAGAGAGGGCTTCCTACCCTTGTGATGGGGCCAGTCTTTCATCGCTCCCTTGAGGTACCATGGTTGGAGGTTCCTGATGATGGACCTCATGGTCACTCCTTGGTGCAGGAGGGTTTTAGAGTTGCTCCTTCAGAGGACCTGGTCTATGGTTCGCACCTTTTGTAGGATATTTAGAAACTTGGGACTAAACTTTTAAGGTGGGACACTGATTCCTTAGGTGTCCTTAAGAATGGCAATGCACGTAAAAAGTAGGTTTATTCTTGTACTCTAAAGGTTGACACTTTATGAGAGAGGATCCATGAAAAAGGTTGACATAGGTGGGGAGCTTTGTGTCCATATTAGCATTTACGCAAATACGGGTATGGACCATTTGAGATCAAACTTTGGTGGATGGATCAACTGCTATCAGATCACCGATGGTTCTGAAAATCCCTTTAAGCATGTCCTCGTACCAAAACTAGAAGGGGAGGTTTGGCAACCTAACCCAGATTGGGGTAATGTTTATGTTTTGGATTTTAGAATCGAAATCTTCAACCCATTTGCGGAGGAAGAGGCTCCTTCTGCCTAGGAACCAGGGTCCCCCAAAAAGAATATTGTAAAAATCCTCCTGGTTGTTTAGTCTTATGGTGAAAAAACCTTGGATAGGGCTAGGATTAACATGTTCCCGCTAGTCCTCCATTTAGAATATACCCATTTCTTGATGGCCTCCATATCTGGGTGGCCTCCAATGAACTTGCCTACTAGAGTAAGCCACTCCATATCTAGGTAGATGGACATTAGGCTTTCCGAAATCATCAGGGCCGAGTCATTGGGGATTAGATCCTAGGATGGAGGTTTGGATTGGGGGCCATGGTTGACCACCTGGGCATAAGAACTTGTCGAGGGTTTGTCCAGGAAGGGACCACTCCCGATGATAAGACCATATGATGGTTCCCCTTTATTGGGGGTTCCTTTATGTGCATTGGGACCCCATGGTTCGGATCCTTACCTGCTTTGCCAATGGTATATCATGTCTTGGATCCTCCGCCCTCTAAACTACCATGGTTGTGTGTGCCTGCTTCCTTCGCCATCTTCCCGCTCCTTTTTTAACCAAAACACATTCATAAAATATGGTTTAATTGACTTGACCAAATATTTTTTTTTAACTATATAATAAAATATTATTGTAAAACATACTATTTATAACTAAAATAAATTTTAAATGATCCTACAATAAATATTAATAGATTTTATAGAAGTTAATTAAAACTTAAAAAACATTTTTTATATGTTTAATCCATACACTTTCACCCTTTGATTTTGGAAAGTGTTTTTTTGGAACTTACATAGAATGCAGATGTGACTCTACTTATACTAAAATCGAAGAAAATATGTATTTATAACATATAGTTATGTTTGACAAAGAATTTTGAAACACAAATTTTATGTTGTTGGGTAATTATGAATTTTAGACATTTATTTGATGCTTATATTAAAACTTCGCTCATGTAGAAGAGTTGGAGAGCAAGTGGGTAGTTAAAACTCTCGAGTTATCGAGAGGCCCAGGTTCAAATCTCTCTCCTCACATGTTACAGATAGAAAAGGTTCCTTATAAAAAAAACTTTACATGTATTTTGATAAATAAATAATAGTAGATATTTTTAATTGTTAACATCGAGTACACCTTTGACAAACAAATGATGGGTATTTGTTTGTCTAATAAAAATACATATGTGCTCGCCACGCGGGTGATGGGGAAATAGATGGCAGGCATACCAAGATTGCGGGCGACTTGGGAGTCCAGTACTGCACGAAGTCATGGATTATAAAATCCGGTGAAAGCCATCTCAACAGCGCCTCGAAAGGCTTCTCGGTCCAGGGTTTCCATGAGTAGCGGTATGGTTTCTCCTCGCTTCACGTCTACAGTCGACTCTACGCCGGCGGGAAGCCCCTCCACCGGAGAGCAGCGGCAGCTCCACCAGATCGATTGCAGGGACAGGCTGTGCTTGTGAAAGTTGTTGCTTAATTCGCATTAAGCGGTGTGGAGACGAAGGTGTGGAGACGAAGGAAATTTTAAAACCATGAGTGTGGAGACTCTTGGCCAGCTCGAGAAAGGGGGTTATGTGTCCATGCGCGAGCCAAGGGAACATAACGACGTGAGGCTTGCGTTGCTGCTGCTTTTCTGCCTCCTTCATCCTGGCTAGGTTTGTCTCAGAGAAGCTAGCGATGCGTTATCAACCTTCTATTGACCAAATATAATTAAGCCTCGTGGATTTAAGGTGGTTTTCATCTAGAGTATGCTAAGAATTTATAGAGGTGAAGAATCCTTACAGATCTCACGTGGGTTTCATCAGCCTGTCGCATAGCCCCATGGAATTGAATTTTGTTTTGAGCAGTAAGGGATGCCGTATAGTGCTAAGGTAGAGATCCAAAAGATATGTATAATGGTAAGTTTGTCATTGGATTTTACTTAAGCCATTCTCGGTGGATTTAAAAGAAAACTAGATTTTTATAAAATATAAATTGTTTTTTTTGTTTAATAAGGTTATCATAGTGGTTAGGGGATTTTGGTTTTTCTTTCCGGAGGTTTAAGTTTCTAACCATAATAACATATTTAGAAAGGGATAGGTAAGATGATAACTGAAGGGTGTTTGCAAGTTGGCTGCTCTATTTTGAAGGGTGTTTGCGGGTTGGCTGCTTCATTTTGATGCCTTAAAGGGACCTCATTGAGGTCCTGTTGCCTCATTTTGGTACCCTAAAGTGTCGGGATTCTATTGACTTTGTTATGGGTCAGTGGTTGTAGTTCGATACCCTTAAGGGTTGATTTTGTTGTTAGTTGCTTGCTATAGTTCAATACTTGGAGTCCCATTAGCTTTAGCTTTGTTGCCAGTTGATTGTTCTAATTTGATTCCCTAGAAGGTCTGGTTCAGTTGACTTTGCTGCTGCTTAGTTGTCTTAGTTTTCCAGTTGGCTGCCCTGGAGGGTTGTGGTCAAGTTTGCTACCTTGGAGGGTCGGGGTCCTGTTCACTTCATTGTTGCTTGGCTACCCTTGGTTGTGGTCAAATTTGCTACCTTGGAGGGTCGGGGGCCTGTTCACTTCATTGTTGCTTGGCTACCCTTGGTTGTGATCAAATTTGCTACCTTGGAGGGTCGGGGGCCTGTTCACTTCATTGTTGCTTGGCTACCCTTGCTCGATGTCCTTTGCTGCTTGGCTACCCTTGCTCGATGTCCTGAAGTCAATGGTAGCCAAGCAACAAAGGACATCGAGCAAGGGTAGCCAAGCAGCAATGAAGTGAACATGCCTTTGTTTGATGTCGTGGATGATAGGGGTTATGTTGATTTCATTGCCACTTGACTGCTCGAGTTTACTGGCCTGAGTTATATTGACTTCATTGCCACTTGGCTCCCCCAGTTTAGGAAGATGGGGTTCCATTGACTTAATTGCAGGTTAGCCGCTCCAATTTGATACCTTAAAGGATTGGGGTCTTGTTAAGTTCGTCGTCGCGATGTGATTATCCCACTATAGTACCCACAATACCTTGAAAGGTTGGAATCCTAACTTTATTGTGGGTTAGCTGCTCATGTTCTATATCCTAAAAGACTTCTATTAACTAAGACTTCTATTAACTTTATTTAAATCAATAAGTTAAAATTTATAATTACAATATCTAATAATATTATTAATTTTCATATATATAAAACTAAGCATACCATTGACCATTGACTTATAAGTTGGGGACCATGTTTATGGGTGCTTCAGTCAATTTAGAGTTGTTAATGACAACCGTGTTTAGCGTTTTCTTTTTAAAATCCAATTCAGAGAATTTGATGCGTTTCGGTCACTTTTGACGGCGCTTGCTTTGCGCAGAAAATGATAGAAAAATAAAATACAGGTCCATATTTGTTTATTTATTTATTTTTGTCTTTTTCTTTTTAATAGTATTATTATTTTTTTCCATTTTTCTATTGTATATGTAAGTGCATACCTTTATTGCTTTCTATTTTAATTCTTAAGATGAGTCGTGTCCTTACCATCATTTCCATTTAAATTTTGTATATATACGAGTATCCTTTACCATTATCTTTATTCAAACTTTGCCCTATTTTAATTCTTAAGATTAGTACGTGTCCTTATCATGTATCCTTTTATCATTATCCTTATTCAACCTTTGTACATATAATAGACTCAAAGTGAGTGACTGGGTTAGAGAATATAAGGCAATTTAATATATTTAATATTTGTGATCATAAAAATTATTTAGTAATAATTAAAAATGTTTTTGGTAAATTTGAATTATTTTTAAAAAAATTATTATAAAAAATGATATTTAAAAAAAAAAAAAAATTTATGAGTTTATCTAATATTAATAGATTTTGTAAAAGTCAGTTAATTTATTGTTTTATATGATTAATGTATACACTTTTACTCCTTTGATTTTTGGAGTTCTTTTAAAGATTTTATAAGAAAAGGTTAAAAACTTATATAAATGTAGATATGAATTTATTTACAATAAAATCAAAGAGAATATGCATCTATAATGCGCCTATATATATATATAAATAAATGAGTTTTGAAACATGTATTTTATGTTGTTGAGTAATTATAAATTGTAAACATTTAAGTTGATGTTTATGTTAAAAGTTTACATTTATTTTGATAAATAAATTTAAAAAATGATGATCATTTTTAGTTCATCAATAGTGAATAGACTATTATAGTAATTATAGTTGCTAAGTTTAGTAATAATACTCTTTCAGGGTTGTGGATTTGTAAATTTTCATCTATAATTAATCGAATAAAATGTTAAGTTTAATGTTTGGGTTGATCATATTTTAATTGAAAGGAAAATAATTATTTAAATAACATTACATTTTCATTTTTATGAAGTTCTATTTATGCATGACTATCAAAGTGCATCATTTTCCATAAAAATACAAATATTTGAAAATTTGACTATTTTATCATCTTTAATTAACATAAATAAATATAATTTGCAATATATATATATATATATATGTATGTGTGTGTGTGTGAAAATGATAGGATTTTTATCTATTTTAGAAAATAACTCAAAGAAATATAATTTATTTATAGTATAAATCAAGAATAAAATAGTAAATTGGTTACTTATATATGTGGAAATGGACATAAACATTAGATCAAGGGTGCATGAATGACTCAATATTTCCTAAGAAGAGATTGAGTGAATAATATTAAATTTTTAATTAAATGCATGTTAGGAATATGTGTTATCATAATTGTTTTGAGTTTAGAAATCACCTCTATTACTTCCTCCTTTGACTATGCTATAGACTCTCGGGTCTACTTTAATTGTTTCTCATGACATAGGCCATAACAACAAAATCCTTAAAAATTTACTAAACCCTTAAAGATTTAAGTTTCTCTTCCCTCAATATGTGGCTCCACTAATGGTACTAGCTCCTCTTCAACCATTTGCTTCCTTGGAATACACCTTTTCATTCAAATTTTACATCCTTTTGTTTTGCGTATGAGACACCACTACAAGTGCCTTTGTTATTAATATAAAGTGCTCTGATAGGTTAACCACCTTCTATTTTAGTCCAATTCCATCTCATTCATAAGATCTAGTTCCAAAGTTAGTTGAAGATTGTCATAAATGTTTATGGAGATATATTTTTCCCTTGTTTATTGAATAGTTGATTTGATGGATTTCCATAAGAAGAACATTTTTCAATGTCCATCATATTATTTCTTTTTTTGGCTAGTATTTTCTTGCTACTGCTAGCATGATTCCATTCTCTCTTATCTTATCTTATCATAAATGAAGGTTTCAATTTTAAAATACACTCATAATATTTTAAGTGAGTAGTACCTTGGGATCGTCCCTAAAGATACAATTTATTATTACACTTTTTCTATGACTTTCTATCTCTATTAAATGAGTATTTCATTCCTCTTGACTGAGTATATCACAAATTCTAACTTGCATGTTAATTTTTGCAAAGATATTTTTCATTTCCATTAATTTATTCCATTGAATGCAACATTATTACATTATTGAGTCCCTCCAAATTAGTGAGAAAAATATCTCCACTGGCTTATTGTTCATCTTCCTTTATTGAGATAAGCTCATATAATAATTCATTATCAACATGCCACCTACCCTCTATTTTTCCACCATATTCCATTCATAAATTATTTATTTTATGCTCTTTTATTCTCCATTATTACCAAGCTTTGTGCTAAAAAATATATATATCAACCCATTTTCTATTGTTTCTACTATAATTAGAAGTCTATTTACTCAATATTTTTTCTTCTTTGATCAAAGAGTATGTTTATAAGCATTCTCTCAATTTTTTCCATCACTAATATGACTACATGGATAATTCTAATAATTTTATTACCTAATATATTTTAGTGATATGTACCATTTGATCCACTAAGCATTGAATCTCACTCCATAATCTTATCCACTATTTTTCTAGTGTCAGTACTATATATCCTAGATCTTCGATTATAAAAAATCTATAAAGGTTCTTGTATTTTCTCTTCTCTCTTTGTTTGTAAAGAACTTATTTTTTAATTGTTGAGGTATTGGGTCGTTGAGCTATTTTGTGTGCTAATGCATTAGGTTGTCTTAAAATAACCCATTTGTTGGCTAAAAATAAACTAAAGAAGTTACCAAGAATCATGTTTACTTATAACTTTACCAATTAAAGTATATCATACAAATATTTTGATTGACCCCTTACTGCAATTATAATAGTATCTACTTAATCCTTATTGTTGTTGTTGATTAAGCACCATAGCCTTGAATCCTAACAAGAAATCATATATACTATAGTATTTCTTGTATTCCACCTAACATCAAACTAACTTGCCTTAATTATTTTCCCTAGAAATATACCATTTTAATTTTTCTCCTTAAATCTAATTACACAAATTTTCTTTACTCATATTTTCAATTATATTCTAATGTAGTTACTTCTCTAATCTTTTAGTATGTGTGTTATGCTAATAATTTTAGATCTTGATACTACATCCCAATAACAGTAAACTTCAAATTTAATATTGATCCTTTCATGTTTGAATTCTAGTGCATGTTTTTAATATGATTGACTCTAATGGCATCATATGGTTGTCTTAATGTTTCCTCAAACAACCCATAACACACTCATCCATTTCAAATTTGAGGTGATTTCTTCCTCAATCATTTTATAAGACCGCCTTAAAATGACACCAACCTTCTAACTCCTCAATTTATCCATTATTTCATTCCTTAAAGAAAAAAATTTTAGCTTCACAACATAATTTGTTCTTATACCTTAAGACTAATAGGCATGCTTCTTATTTTTCCATTTGTCTGTCCAAAAAAACAATGGAAGAATTTATTCACTAAATATTTGAGAACGAAATATGCTCAACTATAACATATTAAAATAGATCCTCTTCAATTCTTTATAATAGCATTTGATATTACAAATCTCTAACTTTTATTTTTATAGTTATCATCTATCAATCTTCTTATATTATTAATTTTAAAATTTTCTTAATAAGAATATCTAGCATTGAGAACAACCCTTCAATTTATACTCAATTGTTATTAGCCTCTAGTCACTTACCATTATTTGTAAATAATATATTTTCATACTTTTTCTTTGAATTCCACTCACATATACCCTTCCTATATTACCATACAAATAATATTAAGAATAAAATTTCATCTAATATAAATGAGGATTATTTCATCTTAAATATTTATACTATTTATTCATATTTAGTTATTTCCTCTTCAGCTACTCCTCCTTATTGAGGATCAATATCTAAATATTCACTATGACTATCAAATAATGCCATGTAAAAGCAACACAAGATTCTTGTATGTCCTCTAAAATTTTTATTAGTGTGTACTTCTAAGTTAACTATAGAATAATTATGCAACCAATTCTATGCAAACAATCACACTCTAAAGCTGCAAGGTACTCTTCCTTGTGAATGTTTGAAGTAGGTACTTCAAAATCTATAGTATGGACTATGTGTATTAGTTTAATTTCTTATTTTTTGTATAAAGACCTCTGAGAGAAACCTAAGCCCCTATTCCAAATAATTATCATACGTTAGAGTGAATACCAAAGACACAAACCCATTTCTGAATTGCTTAAGCACGTATATGATCGTGATTTCCACAAAAAAATTGTATCCATTCCTTTGCCCAGTGCTTAGGTCTATGTGCACACCTATATGGATGTTTAGCAATAAACATATAGTCATCCCACAAGTCGAGCTTCATGCAGGTGAACATCATTAATGTTGTGTTATTTAAGGAGTAAAACCTAATTTTTCATAGCAACAAATGTAGTTTCTGTTAAACACAAACCTTATGTTTGTATCACCTTTCATACCACAATATAGAATCACCACATGCTCAAGGTGAAATAGGTTAACTGGAATACATTGGTATTTTGAAATAATCCTCCTATAAGATCTTATATGTTCCCTATTTCTTTCAGCAAAAAACCTTAGGTGGGGGTCATATGAACTATTTTATGGGTTTTATAAAAAGACCTTATCTTACTTAAGGAAAGGGTAGTATGTTCGCACTCATCTGAGCGCAACATGAACTTTAATCAAACTTGGGAAGGAAACTATAAGTGGATGGGTTTATTTTGAAGTGAGTTTTATACAAAATATAGGTGGCAATACTCAGTTATGTTAAACTTAATTATACAAATATGCTTTGTAAATAAACAAAAAAAATAAAGTAACTCACTTCATCTGGAAATGAATGAAGCCTTAGATTTGAGACTATTAAATTCTAAGCTTTAGACCTAGGGTTATTAAATGTTGGATTATTAATATGATTTTTTTAGAATGGAATGGATAATCCTTAATTAAAATATACATTACTTTTGTGAAATATTGAATTCAATTATATATTGAAAATTGGTTCTATTATATAAACCCTCGAACTACATAGTTATATGGTTAATCTATTTTGATTAAATTGAAACAATCAATATTTTTGTTTGTGGAAAATACCCCAAATGAGATGCCACTTTTGGGAAAGTCCCAAGGAGGTAAGGTCATCTATTCTACAAAAAATGCCCAGGGTTTACACATGGCCTGCCCCTTTGGCACACTCAACGAGCATGCCTAAAACAAAAAAAATGAGAAAAAACAAACACAAACAAAAACAAAAAATACAATAACAAAAAAAAAAAGACAAACAAACAAACAAAAACAACATAAAAGCATAAAAACAACAAAAAACTTAAAAAACAAAAAACAACAACAAAACACAAAACACCCAAAAAACTATAAAAACAACAAAACAAAACACAAACACAAAAAAATAAAAATAAACATAAAACATAAAAAACAAAAAACACATAAAAAAATAAAAACACAAAAAAGCACAAAACACAAAAAAAACAACAAAAACATAAGAACAACATAAAAACACAAAAACAAAATAGAACACACACACACACACACACACACACACACACACACACACACACACACACACACACATAAAAAAACTAAAAGAAAAGAAAAAATACAACACAACAATGATCTTTTTAGGCCAAAAGAATTTTAATGAAAGATTCAATAGAGGAAATAAAATAAATATATGTTTGATCTAGGGAACTAAAATACCCTGACCAAACCAAAGAGAAGCAAAAACAAATCAAAAAGGAACTAGGTACCTCTAGTATTGGATCCATCCAAATAAATGATAGAAATAAGAGGTTCCCTTATATGCGAAGCCCACCATGGTCATAGCAAGTAAGATCACCTTTGTCCAATGCCCAATTAGCTAAAACATCGACACTCTTGTTCTAATCTCTGACCACATGATTGTAATCAACTTTCAAAAAGCCCATATGGATTAGCTGAATCTTCTCAATAATTCTTTTTATTCTCCAATCAACCTTATGATTCTTAGAAGGAGTCTTTAGTAGATTAATCATGAGTTGAGAGTTAGATTCAACCAGCACCTTTTTCCATCCAACCTTAGCAACCTCTTGAAGACCTATAAGGATACCATACCCCTAAACAAGGCTATTGGAAATAATACCCAAATTCTTATAAAAATTAAAAACCAATGAGCCATCTGAAATTCTACCAATTCCTCCCGCACTAGCTTTTCCAAGGTTCCTCCTAGAGGCTCCATCAGTATTGACTTTTCCAAAATCCTTAGGAGGAGGCTGCCAATTCCTTTTTCTATCTATATTTAAATTACTCACATTCCCTTTAAGTTGGTTGTCCGTAGAAGAGTTAATCTTCAATATTTACATCACTTGATCCCATATTTCATGGGAGTTTTGGAGGTGCTCAAGGAGCTATTGGACTGATTCAACTAAGTTGGAAATGGTGTTTTTCAGATATAGTGAATATCCTTCCTTTCTTGATTGAAATTTTTATTGTTCCTTTCATTACAGATATTCCAATGTAGAATGGTAGAACCCATCCAAAGTAAATAGCTAATAAAATTATGAACACCCTCTTATTTAGGCCAATATCTCCAAAGTTTTTCAAAAGTAAAAAAATTGGACCACTATAAGCCAAGTAAAATGGCCATTCTCCTCCATAGCTCAGAAGCTAAAGTACACTCAATAAAAATATGGCTAAGAGTTTCCACATTCTCTCCACACATTTCACATCTAAAAGGGCCATGAAAACCATGCTTCATAAGTTGGTCACCAGTTAGCACCATACGATGCAATAAAAGCCAAGTAAATTATCTCACCTTAGGCTAGAGCTTTTGAGCCCACAACTGAGAAAATATGTTATATAATTTTATCTACAACTAGCATATTATCCTTTTTCTTCTCTTTAAATATATCCACTTTTTTCCTTCCATACTCCCCACAAAACATGAGGAAAAGTGAGGTTCCAAAACATTTGCAGTCTTTGCTTTTAAATGGTAGACACCACTTTAGGTAAATATCCACTAAGAAATATCATAAAACCCAATCTATTTGAAACTTTTTTAGAATAATCGAAAAGACGTATTGGGTAAAAACATGATGAATAAAAAGGCGATTCACATTCCCTAGATATCTTTCACAAAGACTACAACAATTAGGAATATGAAATCCTCTTTTTGCTAAGTTGTCCAAAGTCAAAATTCTATTTTGGATAGCTAGCCAATAGAAGAAAGAGATTTTAGGGATAAGGTTTTTCACCCACACCTTAGAGACTAAAATCCATCCCATTTATTCCTTTTAGAGCAAATGATAACCTAATTTAACTATATAGATCCCCTGCTTAGAAGGATTCCACCACCTAGAATCCTCAATATCTTCGCTCTTTAAGGTATAAACCTTTAACAATATATTTAACCTTTGAGCCATTTAAAATTTCCTTTGATCCTACCCATCAACCTGGATGATTTTCCATAATGGTCTACCATTCTCCCACTTGATGTAATCATGAACCCAAATCCTAAAATTTTGAGATAACTCCTACTCAAGGCATCCCAAATCCATATCCTCCTTAAGGGGAAAACTTCTTAGCCAAACATAATTCCAAAAGTGAACATGTCTACCATTCCCAATACTCCATCTACTTCCCTTTTAAATTTAAGGTTTCATCATTTGCGAACTATTCCAAAGGTTGGAACCCATGGGAAAATCCCTCTCTGCCATAATTTTGATATCCTTAAGGTATTTAGCTTGAATAATATTCACTCAACCAACATCTTCCAGCTTTACCTATTTTCATCATATTTTTCCTAACAGGGCTATATTTAACTCCCTAAGTTTTCTTAAACCAAGCCTTCCACTCTCCTTCTTTTTGTAGACAATATCTCATCCCAACGAAGAATTTTTTTTCTTTTCCTCTGAATCCAACCATAAGAAATTTCTTTGCTTTTGTTCAATCTTATCGCAAATCTTAGCAGGCATCTTAAAGAGAGATAAAAATGAACCGAAATGCTTTGGAAAAAAGCTTTCACCAACTAAGCTTTCCCTATATGGCTCATCAAATCCCCTTTCCAACCAACCAATTCTGTAGATACCCTTACCACGATAGGGTTCCACATATCTTTCTTCACTCTCCCTTTAAAAAGTGGCATTCCTAGGTAAGTAGTTGGAAGGGTACCTATCCCACAATAAAAAAATTGAGCAATTGTTTGTTGTCTAAGAGTCAGTATTCAAAAAGTAGATCTTGATTTTACCAAAGTTTATTTTTTGATCTACAACAATCTCATATCTCTCTAGAATAGCTCTTAACACTCTAGCCTAGGGGATTGAAGCCTTAGTGGTGATAAAAGTATCATCAACAAACTGTTGGTGAGAGATACGATTAATAGTAGAGGTAAGATTTATACCACTTATACGTCTATCAAAACTACCTTTTGTGATAGGTCTCCCAAGAGCCTCAGATAAATTATAAAGAGATAAGAGGATAGGGGGTCCCCTTGCCTAAGGCCTCTTTTGCTAGGGGGCCCCGTTGCCTAAGGCCTCTTTTGCTTGGATTTAATCTAAATATTTTTTTGTATATTATTTCTTTAAGATTTTAATAGAAATGGGAAATAGTCATAATAGAAGATGTTGCATGATAGATATATTAGAAAATTAATTTTTTTTTTTTAATTTGGTTTCATAGTATAGAATATCTTCAAATATTATTTTTCAAATGATCTTTAGTCACAAATGAAATTTCTTATGAATGTCATTCTTGCTAACATCTATATTTTTTTCTAGACTTTGTGAATTGAAAAACCAGAGGGATAAAGAGAACTACAAGGATATATAAAATTACATTAATAAATATCTATAATATCAAATCCTTTAATTACATGGTTGAGTTTAAAAGGATTTAAGTAGATTTAAGATCAAATATTCAAAAGAGGTAGATACAATAAAAAAAATGATTCGGCTAACATATAATCTAGAAACAACTACTAATGGTTATTATATAGCTTATTATAATAGGAAGATATGTAGTGGATCTAATAATCCTAAGAAATATGGCTTGAGAAGGAAAATAAAATAGTGAAAAATTCCTTATTATTGTCAAATGGATTTGTTATTTTGCTAGATCAAGATAATATCAATGTTAAATAAAGGGAAACCCAATTTAGATTATGTTAATTTAGATCAAATATGGCAATTTTCTTCAAGGTATGTTAATATTTCATGTGAAATATGCAAAACGCAACACTACAAACAATGCTTTGAACAAAATAAAATGTAAAATAACATAAGTTTGCACAACAGAAGAAATTTGTTATTGATGGGGGGAGCCTAGAAACTCCATTGTTACAAGCTTGGATACTTGAATCCTTTTTGATACAATAATACAACAATTTAGGGTTCTCCGAAACTCTAAGAAGTAAGGTTGTGGTGTCTTCAATTGCATATTTATTCCAACAAGGTTGAGTGGACTTTTGGATATCAAAGGTTGGGCCACTCTAGATGTTGATGTAATACTCCAAATCTGCACACAATGACACAAAGAATAGTTAGCAGTATATGCAAGGGCTCCACAACGTGAGGCCATCTATAAGCAATATTAAAAACACTAACTAAATGTTGTAAATAAAATGGATACAAACAGAAACATATGCAATAAAATAAATAAATTTAGGGTTGATCTGTTTTACCTTCTCATTGTCTTCTAATGTGTGATGTCTGATGCAGGTGGCTGGTGCGATGATACCCTAACATCACCCAAAGACTAGGGGGACTTTAGGAATAGGAGCGTAAAATACCCACAGGCACCTGGAGACTGTAAGAAACACTTGTGGGCATCTGGGTCTGACGAGGAGGCACCCATGGATGCCTGGTGGTTGATGGGGAATTCTGTAAAAGTAGATCGAATGAGGACATAGGATTTGATGGTGGATATGGCGAGCGAGGAAGGTGAAATGTGATGAATGGAATGGGATTAGGGCACCAAAGGCTTGATATAAAACTCAAGCACTTAGGGAGCTCATAGAACTTAGAATCAGGAATCAGGAACTCAGGGCCTCGAAAATCTAGGGAACTTAGAGGTTGAGCCATCAAAATGGCTTCTATTTATAATCTAACCTAGGGCATGCTAGGTTTTCAACAATACTATTCGTGTGGTTGATATTAAAGGACATCTAATGGTAGATAATAAATATAGGGTGTGGCATAGATTGATGTAAATGGATGGTTGAGATTAAATGGGTTTGGATGGCTGGGATTAATTCACTTAAATAAATACATATTTATTAAATATATATTTAAATATATAATATATATATATATATAAATGTGAATAATGATTGAAAATGGTGGAAAAATAGGAATAGTGGGCAAATCGGCTAGGATTTGGTGTCTACAGATGCCCCTTTTTGTACTGTGTTGCGTGAAACACAATGCAGTGCAAAAACATGAGATACTTGGCCAAGTGCAAAAGCAACTTCTCTCTCTTATTGGAATATGAGCTTGAAGATAAAAGAATAAAATAATTCAAAGTTTTGCATAGCTTACCCCCTCAATTGGCAAATGAGGTTACGGATGAATCTCATGAGCCAATTGAAAAAATTGTGCAAATGAATGATGGATAATGTGATATCGTTTTTGCCCCAATGGTGGGAAGGGGGTTGGTGGAAAATGTGATATAATGTATCTATTTTTGCCCCAATAAATGAAGGGTTTTATGAAAATGTGAGTTGATGAGGACGATAAGAATGATGTAAAATTTGATATCGTTTTTGCCCCAATGGTGGGAAGGGGATTTTTTCCAAGTGTATATGCCATGATCATGTAATATGTATCCCTTTTTGGGAAATTCATAACGAAAAATGGTTGTCCCCAAATTTGAGGTGATTCGATGTTGTTGAAATAATTTACCTTTTTGGCTTCATTGATATGCAAAATGATGATGTAAAAGAAAAATAATCAACCTTGGATGGCCTGCTAGTGACCGTGGAAAACTCTTCGCATAATTCCAAAAATGGAACCAATCAACCTAGCTAGTACCTATCTCTAAGGTATTAATAATATTTTAAATGATGAAATTTGAGGATTTGTTTTTTAGTCTTAAGCTCCATGAACTAGGCCATCAATGATAGCAGTTGTGCAAATTGTTCTTGGCAATGTTTCACTCTAAATATGAGGAAATACCAAATGTGATTGTGATTTCGAGCAAGGAGATAAGTGATGATGATCATGGTCAAGTGTCATTATGGTAAGCTATTCATCTTACAGAATTGCATGGATGCAAATCACTACAATCGCCAAGTGTGTAGAATAACCCACTAGATACAAGATTCACTTGCATGTTACTTGAACTTGGTAAATATGTAAATGATGATGTGAAATGAAGTGGAGATGATAAAATATTGATGAAAATTGTTGATGGTCATCATTTTTTAAAGATTTGGGTAATTTTAGGTGCTTTTAGAATTTATTTGGTGAATTTTGGTCAATGTGGTTGCAAATGAGATTTATGCATCCAAATCAGTTATAATCTTCACAAATCCTAATAAAATAATTGAATGCATTGGTGAGTGAAATTTGGATTGATTTGATTAGGACAAGCTACTATTTTGTGTTGATTTAGATTTTTTAATATTGACGTGAAACACTCATAGGCACTTACAATATGTAGAAACACCTGCAGGTGCTTCAGTACACCAAGAAACGCCCATGGGTGCTCCAAAGCACCTGAAACAACTATAAATAGCTTGTTGATCAAGTTTCAAGCTCATTTGTGTGTCTGCATAATTTAAGAAGCTACGTCTGAGGAGTGCAGGATGAGTGAGGAGAGGTGAGGTGAGGTGTTTGGAGTGCAGAAGCTATGGTGACGGATGGAGTTGGTGTGGAGGTCAGGGCTGTTGCTTGGGCATGGATGTCTGAGGTAACTCTTTGTTCATTATGCAAAGTTTTTGTTGTTTTTTTGAATTATTAACAAATGTTTTGTGTTGTGCTACAGTTTAGAGTTTTGGAGGCTCGGCATCATTTTTTGTCTTACATCCCTGGGATGAGGAAGGTGATTACGAGGGATGATTGGGAGCTACTAAGGTATGTGGTGCTAGTGGAGGTATCCCATTTGGATGTGGTTAGGGTGGATGAGGGGTACCTCTATACTTTGGCAGAGAGGTGGGATGTTGACAGGGGGGCGTTCCATATTCCTACAAGTGAGGTTAATGTGATCTTGGAGGATGTGTATCACATTCTCAAGGTGCCATTGGAGGGTCTTTGAGTTAATTTTAGCCTGTTTTGGGATGCCTTGGATGGGGTGAAGGTGGAGAGCGGAGGCATCCCCTATTTGTCCATGTATGTGTAAAAAGAGTTAGATACCCTTTAGGATTTGGTAATGTTCATGTTGGCCAACATTGTAGCCCCAAACAGAACTAGGTGCAAGTTCCCTTGGAACCTGATAGGGGCGGTGAGCGATATGCTCACCATGAAATAGGTGTATGCATGGGCTCCCGCATTATTGGTATAGGTGTACCAAAAGCTTTATGAGGTGATGAGGTGGGAGCAAAAGGGATAGGGGTGTAGCCTACTACTGCAATGCTAGGGATAGGAGCACTTCAAATTTGCTCAATCATAGGGGCTACTTATGGAGGAATTTGGTAGGGAGTAGCCCTACACTAGATGATGGGCTTTGGTAGAAGAGGTGCATCCAAGTTATCTCGTGAGGATGAGTCATTGGTACAAGTTCTTATGGGTGGGAGTGACATCCACCCAAGTGGTATGGAGGCCATGGTTGGGTGCTCAATGGACTTGGGATATGGAGCATCTACGATAGATGTGGTAGGGTAGGTGGGTGATTGGGAGGTATAGGAGTGAGGCAGAGTACTTCCAGTTATCCTGAGTACTCCATCAATTTGGGTTGAGGTAAGATGTTCTCGACGATCTGGTGTGATATAGGAGGCATTGGAAGGAGGTAGGGCTACCATGCATAAAGCCATGGCATGTAGCCTTGGAGGATGATGAGGAGGTGGACATCTCAGATATGGAGGATGTAGGGATGATCACAAAGTATGATGCATGGTTTACAGCATAGCCACCATGGGTACCACATCAAGGAGATGTTGATGTGGGTGGAAATCAAGAGGTTAGGGATGAGGCTACCCAAAGAACTTAGGATGACTGTACCATGATATGCAAGGTGAGGGGACTCAATATTCTCGCAATAGGTAGCAATGTCTTTGCTCTAATAATCAAATTTGGAATGTGAGGGGTACGACACAACAAGCACACAAGGTTGAGAGAGATGGTGGATATTGGAAGGATATGGAGGAGGTTCCATATGTACCCCTAGGTCAGACCGAGGAGGAGTGGGTACAGATGGAGTAGTAGGTGGTAGATCAAGATGTGAGCATTATGGATCTCCAGGAAGAGTTAGCGAAGAGGGATCATCGGCATAAAGTCGACATACGACACCTTCACTCTAAGTATAGATGCATTGAGTCATTGGAGGATAGGTTTATGGAACATCACATTCCACTTCCATATACTTCAACCTCATTTGTATCTGAGGGTTCTAGGTATAGTTAGTCTAGTTATAGAGATCCTACTAGGTCACAGAGTCCTGCTAGGTCACAGGGGTCTTCTTGGAGGATGTAGATAATGCTTAGATGCACTTTTTGTATATGAGCCTTGGTGCTCCATTGTATGTAGCCTTTTTGCATTCATTGATATATATGTGAAGTAGGGGAAAAATGGTGCACCTAATGAAGCTAAAAAATATGCATCTATCTCTAATGGCCAATGAGCATCAAAACGGAAGCATGCAAGTAAAAGTGGAAAATACACCAAATTGCAAGAGATGAAATAAAAGGAAGTTTCTTTCTATTAATTTGATGGTTCAAAACCATGGTTACATAAATTTACCCTTTGAGGGCTCTTAATGTGATACAATTATTTACAAAATGGTGCCCAAGGATCGAATCCTCAAAGTAACTTGTGTGCACTTCCAATGTCTTTCCTCGTACCCACAATTGAGGTGGGTGAACCTATGATGCCACCACTTTGTTCTATGATCTTGTGCTCCTTCCTTTTATAGAAACCTGCACCTACACACAAGGAAATCAGAATTATTAAATAGCAAGTGTGTATGGTGAAAACATGCAATCCCCACAGGCACTAAAAGACTAGAAAACATGAATATGCAATACGCCTATCTAAATCAACTCCAAATAACTTGAAATTGTAGAGGTATGTAAAATAGATGGTTTTGGGAAGATATCACTAAAAATAGAACTGAAATTGCACTCGATGGCATGGCGTAATCGCAGTGCACTTTTCCAACCTACAAAACCCAAAGCGAGCAATTTCTGCCCCTAAACATATCCAAAATGCATGAAACTTGGACAGAATGCATAAAATAACATTTCAAGACAACCCATGTGGTCATATTTACAAAATAAATAACATTTTCATGTGCATCTCTAGATGAGCTCCCTAGACCTGCATAAGACCCTGCAAAACACTAAAAATATGATATCTTGCTCAATATAGCTCCAAAATGCATGAAATTTGGATAGCATATTCATATACTAATCTAGAATCTAACTAAAAAATAATAGTAAATAAATAATGCATATATGTCCTCATCCTAGGGTGGGACGGTTGGGAATAGTCATAGAATGGGGACCATCTTGGGGTGGGACGACCACCAATTCTACACTTATTTTATCACCAATTCCTCTATGAATTGGTTAGGGACCTCCTAAATAGTATTTTTGTCAAATTTTGTGGTGAAATTCACTCATATGGTTTGGTTTTGTGATCAAATTGCACCTCCTAGATCACTCGCAAACCTCCTTTGCTAGGTAGATATTTCGAGAGAAAAAGGCACAAAATGGTGAGGGGAAATCTTGGCAGCACTCCGTTGCTATGTCTCAAAACTCCTCTCTATATCTTGTGTGGAAAATTGATCCACTTTATAGCCAAAGGAAGCCTTTGGGCAAGAAGGCATGCAAGGGCATGTAGGGCAAGAGGCGCCATTTGGCCAACAGGGTGGCATGCATTGGAGGGGGAAGAGAATCTCCCTATTTGACCTCCCTCATGTAGTATGTCATAAGGATGTTGCACCCTCTAACTTTCATGCTTGAATAGGCAGGGAAAATGGTAATTTTTGGGTGCCATTTGTCCAAATTTGAATTTTTGGGAGTCAAACCTTGTGGTCGTCCCACCCCAGGACGGCCAGTTTGCCACCGTCCCGGGGTGGGACGACCACAAACTATGGCCATCCCAAGGTGGGACGGTCATGCCTATATGGCCCAAAAGATCCAAAAAGTGGGGTAGAGCCTTCCAATAGTGGTTAGGACCACTATTAAACCTCTAAGGGTTGCCCAAGGGGGCCATATGGTGTCAATTAACCAGTGCTTTTGATTGCCTAATCGGATTGACCAGATTTTAGTGTCTACAGATGCCCCTTTTTGAGATGTGTTGTGTGCAGCACAATGTTGAGCAAAAATAGATGACTAAAATGCTAAATTATTAGGTTTATTCAATAACCTAACCAACTTTTGATGCCCCAATCATGGAAAGAGCATGTGTTCTTGAATCCTTGCTTCTGACAAGCTAAGGAACTTGCTTCAAGTACAACCTTTCTAGTAAGGTTGGCTTGATCTTGGACATTTTTCATTCATGAAGTAGGAGGCCTGAGTTCCTTCATGATTCTATAATTCCAAGCATTTTTTTGATTTAAATTTGTGCTTTTTTGCTTCCCCAAGCAGGGCGTGATTGTCTTTGTCAAAGATTCGTTGAACGAACGCAATTTGCATGATTGAGTGTGTGATTGTTGATTTTGATTATGAAATCATTAAGTATGACTACCCCCTCAAGTGATGAGTCAATGAGGGATTGACCAATGATAAAATTGATGAGTCACTTGACACATATGACTTTGTTAGGGTTTCCTCCGGTTTTACTCATTGAAAAATGGAGCATTTTTTAGAGGATTTTGGTGATTTTGTTGATGTTGTATGGAAGAAAGGAGCTGAAAACTTCATTCCCATGGGGTGTTCCAGACACAATGGCCTTATTAGGGTGTGAAGTAAATACTTTTCCACTTTTCCATGAGCAATTTAGATTCCCTATGATCCTATGTGAAATTTGACCAAATTTGAGCTATTTTTGGTGGGTTTTGGACCCTTTTTGGTGCATTTTAAGTTGTTTTTGTGCAATTTTTTTATGGCCATCCTAGGGTGGGATGGTGGCATGTTTTATGACCATCCTAGGGTGGGACAGTCAGCCAAATAGCCTCTCATCCCACCCCGGTATGGTCATGGCCCTAGGAGGGTTATTTAAGCCAAAAATGGGTCATTTGGGCTCATTCTTGCATTTGGAACTTTGCAGCTTGAGAGGTGAGGAGGAGAAGAAATATTCTAAGTAGTAGAGCACTACCAAAATTATCCTATAGTCACCATGAGCTAGGTGCATTTTCATCTAGTGGCAGAGCCGATGCGAGGTGGGTAAGAATTGAATTTCTTACTGCACTATGCTAGTTTAAAAATGGAATTATTGCTTATTTTTGCTTTTTGATAGAGCACACTAAATCCTTGGTAATTGAACCTAATTAGGGATGCCCTGTAATTTTTTATGCTTATTTTTGTATTTTTATGTAATTTTCTTGCTTTATTTTGCTTTATTTTACCATTTTTTCTTATTTTTGGTGGCCTGGAAGGCCCAATTTTTCCTAATTTGGGGGTCATCCCTGGGTGGGACGACCAGCCTGGGCTATTTAGGGGCCATCCCTAGGTGGGATGGTCATAGATTTGGGGGCCGTCCTAGGGTGGGGCAGCCAAAAATTGGCCTAAAAAAGGACCCTTTTTTGTCTTTTTGGGTGTTTTTGAGGCATTTTGAAGCCTATTTGGAGCTTGTTATTGATCGACTTGTCTCTGCCAAGTGGTGAAGAGTCAGTGTCGAGTTTTGACCCTCTTTGATACCATGAGAGACTTATTGACTGATGCCGACTGGGAGTGGCTTGATGCCATTGGCCTCAAGCAGGTGATGTGGTTAGAGCTTGTGTTGGGCGACCACGCTTACTTGATGGCTCTTATTGATCTATGGGACCCATGCACCAACACCTTCCACCTACCGATAAGGGAGATGATGGTGATGTTGGAGGATATCTACCAGATATTACGTATTTTGATAGAGGGATGGTTGATTGAGTCTACTCACCATGACCGAAGAGAGGCAGTTATGGAGAGGTACTTTGGCAGGGCCACAGAGGAGGTGATAGGGGACTCTTCTAGCGGAGGCATACTGGTGGTGTATTGGTATGAGGCCAGGGTACTAGGTGTGAGGTATGTTCTACTGATGACACTGATCTCTAATATGCTTCTACTAGACTCATCGGGTGCTAGGTTTCCTTGGAACCTTCTGGAGTTAGTGTTTACTCTAGTAGGGTGCACTATGGAGCGGCCACTAGTGATGGCATGTGGGGATGACACTACCAGTACATCTATATGATGAGTTGTATGAGATCTACTCCCAGGGGTAGAAGGGCTTGGGGTGCATCTTTCTACTATAGGTTTGGGGATGGTAGCATATAGCGGTGGATAGGCCATAGGGACTACCATGGATGATGCAGGTACAGCTGGTGGACCAAGAGATTGGCTATGGGATCCTATGGTAGGGGGCCCAAGAGGTAGGACATAGTCGACACTATGTGGGTTACATGGGTCATTATACCCAATATTTTGTAGGACTCAAAGCAATGGATGTGTTCTTGAGACCCTACAAGGATTGCCTAGCATGGGCTGAGGTAGAGGTGCAGCTTCACCCGAGTGAGGTGAGGGAGATGGTTGGTTGGCCAACATGAGATAGAGCGGGAGTTCTTTTTGTATGCTCATGTTATGTGGTAGTTCGAGCTATGATAGGGGTTTCCTAGTGAGCCAGTGGTTTACCGATGCTCTAGGGATGAGAGGACACTAAGGTGGCCGATGGTGGAGGCGGTTCAAGGGGATGTGGATCCTATAGTAGACATTCCAAATTTGGATGATGTCAAGACTATAGAGGAGTATGACTCTTGGTGGGTGACATGCCAGTGGTGAGGAGAGGGGCCACTGGGGGGTGGTGCAATAAGGGTGGAAGAGGAGGATCATCAAGAGGCTCCTTATGAGGACCAGGTTGAGGTAGGTGAGTGGCATGGGCATGGGAACATGGCAGATGAGCAGGTAGACCTCCTAGACTTAGGAGATCAGGGTGAATTTGGGGATGATGATACTGGGGATCAAGGGGTGTAGGCACAACAGGTGGCACAGGGTGACATAGAGACTAAGCTATGGGATGAGCTAATCAGGGTTAGGTAAGAGAGAGATCTTCTTTAGACACAAGTATATGATGCTCAAGTAGAGATAGTTGCTCAGCGATCATAGGTACAAGGTTCTCATGAAGAGATAGCAGCTCTATAGGCATAATTGCAATCTCATAGTCCTAGGTGGGAGGGATCTAGTAGTGAGGATGTGGCTAGGCTATAGGTAGAGGTGGCACGACTCCATTCCATAGTGGAGACCTATCAGAAATGGTACCGATGGGGGTGGACCTACACGGATGAGCTGGAGAATGAGGTGGTGCACCTTGGAGGGCACCTACTAGATGATTCAGCTATCAGTGGATCACACCAAAGTCGGTGGAGCGGGATAGGGTAGTCTTCAGCTAGGATGGAGGCACCTAGATCTAGATGGAGGGTAGATAGGATAGGTGGTAGCAGGTATGGGAGTTCACATTAGACTCTAACTATGGGTGGGAGTGTGAGTCGTAGCATCGGTTCTACGTGACCATGGTGATTGAGGCTCTTATGACTCTTTTTGGATTTTTGGATGTGTAGTAGTGTGAGGTCTGAGGACCTACTTTATTGTAGCCTACGGGTAGTATGATGTATATTTTTACCCCATACATATACACATATATATGAGCTTTTATGTGGTTTATCATCATGTGTTTATTTCTTTATGAGATGTATGCAATGTGTTTATTTGCTTTATGATATGAGGATGGATGTTTATCATGTATGCATATGTGGTAATTTGATTTGATTTTATTTTATGTACTTGGATGGATGCATAATGATATGGATGATGTATTGATCTAGATGATGAAATGTATATTATATGACACACTATGTTAGCACCATAGACTGTATAGAATTCATCAATTCATGTGTAATGTTGTCATGAGACTATGTAATGGATTTGTGAATAATGTAAATTGACATGTATGTGATAAAATAGAATGAATGATAGGATGTTATAGGATGTCTATGAGGTTTTCATGAGACTCAAACACTCTAGTCAACTGGTCAAAAATTATATACTAACCATGCAAGACTTTTTGACAAGGTATGAATCTGCTAGGATGACCAAGATACTCAATATCCCCATGTGTGCAAGTGAGTTCATTTTGTGATAAGCATAAGATTACCCTAGTGCCAAATGGGATTAATGCAACCCATCTATACTGAATATCACCCTATGAGTAGCACGATCCTAGGTTTTGTACTTAGTTGGATTAGACTACTAGGTAATATAGGCTACCAAAAGCTAGCTCATCCACATGCAAACATTGGTCTGCACACACATAAAAAGCTAATGTGATAGATATATCATCATGCGTAAGGATACCGCCATTACCAAGAAGGCTTGATGCCACCAAACCTATAATGAGGATCACCTAATGGTTTGTCAAATGCTGAGAATTCCAGGGATTCAAGTTCAATACTCCCTTCTTTTCTTTTATTTGAATTCAGGGATATTTTCTCATATGTAGTGATGAAAATCACTATTTATTTTGTATTTTATTTTCTTTGAGCAAGGGATTTGGGGAGTGGTGATAACCACTATTTATTTTGCTTTTGATTTTTTCTTTTTGGGATTTTGATCATTGATAGTGGTGAAAACCACTATTTATTTTGGGGAATTGGGTAAGGAGGAGCTTGTCCTTTTGCCAATTCTTAACATTCTTGAACCATCCACATAGGGGGATGAGCAGGATAAAATTTTCACTTAAGGTAACCTAGACCACTTCGTAGGTTTCATCTTTCCTTGTGCAAAACTTGGATTTATTAGTGAAATATGTGTTGGGATTTTGATGTATACAAGGTACAATCTAAGAAAGACTCTACCTCCTAAAAATCATGATAGATTTCTACAAAATCTGAAAAGAAAACTAGATATGGCTGAGTGACCAAAAATCCTAATGACATTCTAGAACAAATGGCTAGGTGAAGGGAATGGACACAAATATGAAAAGTGGGAAATGTAGGTGGAAATGATAGGTGAAATATGAGATGATGTGAATGATGACTTGAACAACATTGATTTTGAATGATGACTAGTGTATAGTATTAGTGCTAGACATGTATGAGCAACTCTAAAATACAAAGTGCAATGATGAGTATGCCTAATGCAATTGATGATAAAATGCAATGGTATGCAATGTAATGTGATGCAATGTTTTTATAATTTTAATTTTTTGATAATGTTTTTGTATTTTTTTGATATATATGCATGTGCATGTGACCAATGGGTTTATGGGGGGCCATTGGGGCATTTGGGGTGACCAAAGAGATTATGGATGCCTTTGGGGATTTTTGGGTTGACCAAGTGGGTTGTAGGTACCCTTGGAGTATTTTGGGATGGCCTAGATGGTCATAGACTACCTAGGAGCATTTTGGGTTGACCAAGCAAGTTGTAGAAACCCTTGGAGCCTTTTGGGGTGACCTAGATGGTCGTAGACCACCTAGGAGAATTTTGGGTTGACAAAGTGGGTTGTAGACACCCTTGGAGCATTTTGGGGTGACCTAGATGGTCATAGACCACCTAGGGGTGTTTTGGATTGACCAAGTGGGTTGTAGACACCCTTGGAGTATTTTGGGGTGACCTAGATGGTCATAGACCACCTAGGAGAATTTTGGGTTGACCAAGTAGGTTTTAGACACCCTTGGAGCCTTTTGGGGTGACCTAGATGGTCATAGACCACCTAGGAGCATTTTGGGTTGACCAAGCAGGTTGTAGACACCCTTGGAGCATTTTGGGGTGACCTAGATGTTCGTAGATCACCTAGGGGTGTTTTGGGTTGACCAAGCAATTTTTATAAATCCTTAGAGCATTTTGGGGTGACCTAGATGGTCATAGACCACCTAGGAGCATTTTGGGTTGACCAAGTGGGTTGTAGACACCCTTGGAGTATTTTGGGGTGACCTAGATGGTCATAGACCTTCTAGGAGTGTTTTAGGTTGACCAAGAAGGTTGTAGACACTCTTGGAGACTTTTGGGGTGACCTAGACGGTCGTAGACCGCCTAGGAATGTTTTGGGTTGATCAAGTGGTTTTTAGAAACCCTTGGAGCCTTTTGGGGTGACCTAGATGGTCATAGAATACATAAGAGAATTTTGGGTTGGCCAAGTAGGTTGTAGACACCCTTGGAGCATTTTGGGGTGACCTTGATGGTCATAGACCTCCTAGGAGCATTTTGGATTGTCCAAGCGGGTTGTAGACACCCTTGGAGCCTTTTGTGGTGGGCCACAACACTCTAGGCATGGAAAGACTACAAATGAAGGATGTTCAAGGGTTCAAGATCCTTGATTCCTTCAAGGGATATTAGGTGATAAGTTTCGGGTCCAATATAACTAGTGATTACAAAGGGACCTAACCAGTTTACTGTAAACTTAACTCGTAGATGGGACAACAAATTATAATTTTTTTTGTTCTCTTTTAGAACGAGGTCACCAACCTAAAAGTATTTAGGATGGATTTTAATATTTTAGGCTCTCTTAAGTCACTCTTGATAAACGCATAGGTGCTCAAGATCATTGACGCGATGTTCATCAAGCAATGTAAGCTGATCTAGGTGAGCCTACCATGCGGTGTCATCATCGATGAACTCCTACATGGATATGCATAGTGATGGGATTTCTAGCTCTAGAGGTATGACTGCCTCGGTGCCATACACTAGTGAAAATAGGGTTGCCCCAGTAGGTTTCCAAATGCTAGTGTGGTAGGCCCATAGAGAAAGGGGCATTTGCGTGTGATAATCGATGTGATTTTCTTTAACTATTTTTTTTAGAATGGCAATAAATATTTTGTTTGATGCCTCTACTTACCCATTTGCTTGTGGATAATAGGGCATCGAAAGGTTGTGTTGGATATTATACTTTTCTATCAAAGCATGCACATATTTATTCTTGAATGATGTCCCATTATCAAAAATGATCTTGGATGGAATACCAAAATGACAAATGATATTATGCAATATGAACTCCGCTATGCAAGGTCTTGTCGTAGTGGTAAGGGAAATTGCTTCCACCTATTTTGTGAAATACTCGGTAGTCGTAATGATAAACGTGTGACGGTCCAAGGTGGTAGGTGAGATTTTCTTGATTAAATCCAACCCCCATTACGAGAACGACCAAGCCAATTGAAAGGGTTGTAAGGCCTGAGAAGGTATGTGTGTCAAGTTAGCATGGTTTTGACACTTTATACACTTATTAACATATGCACAATAATATCACTCTAATGTTGGCCAATAATAAACCATGTGAGGAATGCGCTTAGCGATAGCCATACTGTTGAAATGGCCACTACATGTACCATCATGTGCTTGGGTCATTGCCCAAATTGACTCTTTATGCTCTAAGTAGCGAAGGATGATTCCTCCATAGGCCTAATGATACAAAATATATTCGAGCAAGACATATTTTGTTATCTTTCATTTAAATATTCTTTTAGCGATATGTGAAAATATAGGAGGGAGATTACCAAGCTTTAGGTACTCCCTTATTTGTGTGGACTAGTCCTATTGTGAGGAAGCCTCGATTGTATGAATTGCCTATCCTTGTTGAAGTTCATCCTAAGCGAATGTTGATTGGGAGAGAACTTATAAGAATAGCATTTTACTGCTATCAAAAGGGTTATGAGGGAAAAGAGTCCCCCAAACGACATGATTCAAATGCTCATGAATGTGCAATAACCTATCTTGATGAGGTTCAATCTGAATCAAGTGGACTTCTGGTGTGGATAGAATGTTCTCATGTTCAACCATAGATTGCGATAGCATTTTGACCTGAATTATTGTCATCTCATCAGTAGGGTTCTACGAGATCAAGGACCCAAGGGAGGCCATGGTATCCATAAAACAATTAGATGATCGATGGGGTGCCTTGATGTCATACCATTCAAAATTTACTAGGATTTTATCCACAAGGGCTTTATAGGCTTGTAGAACTACGAACCTGCATTGGAAAATTCCTTTGACCTAGTTTATAATGAGCAAGGAGTCACTAAAAATGTTGAGCTTGGTTATTCTCATGGTGACAACTATTTGAAGACCTATGAGCAAGGCTTCATACTCAACATTGTTATTGGTACACAAAAAATTGAGTTTGAAATACAGGGGTATGAAAGCTCCATGAGGTGTGAAAAACACAATCCCTGCACCACCCCCTTGCTCGCACTTGGTCATATCAGCTTGTGACTCAGGCTCATCAAAATCAGGTAATTCTAATATTTAGAAGACTCCATCATCGGGAAGCTCCATGCTAAGAGGCTGATCATCCTAGAGAGGAGCCTCTACGAGTTGATTGATGATGACATAACCCTTGATTGATGTTTGTTCAATAAATTCTAGGTCAAACTCCATTAACAACATGATCCATTTTGTCATGCGACTATTGTGATAAGTATGACTCATCATGTATCACAACGGATTATATTTTGATACAACATACATCGTATGACTAAGTATGTAGTGTCATAGCTTCTTGGTGGTAAAAACAACTGCTAGGCATAACTTCTCAATGTATGCATACTTGATTTCATAGTTGACCAAGGTGTGGCTAGTATAGTAAGTAGCCTATTCCTTATGCAATTCAGTGTTCTGGGATAACATAGCACCAAATGCAATCTCACTGGATAAGATGTATAAGCAAGGGAGAGAACGTAGGATCGAATCCCGCACAATGACAAAAAAAATAGTTAGTAGTATATGCAAGGGCTCCACAACGTGAGGCCATCTATAAGCAATATTAAAAACACTAACTAAATGTTGTAAATAAAATGGATACAAACATAAACATATGCAATAAAATAAATAAATTTAGGGTTGATCTGTTTTACCTTCTCATTGTCTTCTAATGTTTGATGTCTGATGCAAGTGGCATATGCGATGATACCCTAGCATCACCCGAATACTAGGGGGACTTCAGGAATGTGATCGTAAAATACCCATAGGCACCTGAAGACTGCAAGAAACACCTATGGGCACTTGGATCTAATGAGGAGGCACCCGTGGATGCCTAGCGGTTGATGGGGAATTCTACAGAAGTAGATCGGATGAGGAAATAGGCTGTGACGATGGATATGGTGAGCGTGAAAGGTGAAATACGATGAATGGAATGGGATTAGGGCACCAAAGGCTTGATATAAAACTCAAGCACTTAGGGAACTCATAGAACTTAGAATTAGGAATCAGGAACTCAGGGCCTCGAAAATCCAAGTAACTTAGGTGTTGAGCCATCAAAATGGCTTCTATTTATAATCTAACCTAGGGCATGCTAGGTTTTCAATAATACTAATCATGTGGCTAATATTAAAACACATCTAAGTGTAGATAATAAATCTAGGGTGTGGCACAAATTGATGTAAATGGATGGTTGGGATTAAATGGATTTGGATGGTTGGGTTTAATTCACTTAAATAAATACATATTTATTAAATATATATTAAAATAATATAAAAAATTATATTTAAATATATATAAAATAAATATATATAAATAAATGTGAATAATGATCGTAAATTATGGAAAAATAGGAATAGTGGGCAAATCGGCTAGGATTTGTTGTCTACAAAAGCCCCTTTTTGTACTGCATTGTGTGAAACACAATGCAGTGCAAAAACACGAGATACTTGGCCAAGTGTAGAAGCAACTTCTCTTTCTTATTGGAATACGAGCTTGAATACAAAAGAATAAAAGAATTCAAAGATTTGCATAGCTTACCCCCTCAATTGTCAAATGAGGTTACAGATGAATCTCATGAGCCAATTGAAAAATTTGTGCAAATGCATGATGGATAATGTGATACCGATTTTGTCCCAATGGTGGGAAGGGGGTTGGTGGAAAATGTGATATAATGTATCTATTTTTGCCCCAACAAATGAAGGGTTTTATGCAAATGTGAGTTGATGAGGACCATATGAATGATGTAAAATTTGATATCATTTTTTCCCTAATGGTGGGAAGGGGGTTTTTTCCAAGTGTATATGCCATGATCATGTAATATGTATCTCTTTTTGGGAAATTCATAACCAAAAAATGGTTGTCACCAAATTTAGGGTGATTCGATGTTGTTGAAATACTTTACCTTTTGGCGTCATTGATATGCAAAATGATGATGCAAAAGAAAAATAATCAACCTTCGATGGCCTGCTAGTGATTGTGGAAAACACTTCGCATAATTCCCAAAATGGAACCAATCAACCTAGCTAGTACCTATCTCTAAGGTATTAAGAATATTTTAAATTCTGAAATTTGAGGATTTTTTTTTTAGTCTTAAGCTCCATGAACCAGGCCATAAATGATAGCAGTTGTGCAAATTTTTCTTGGCAATGTTTCACTCTAAATATGAGGAAATACCAAATGTGATTGTGATTTCGAGCAAGGAGATAAGTGATGATGATCATGGTCAAGTGTCCTTATGGTAAGCTATTCATCTTACTGAATTGCATGGATGTAAATCACTATAATCGCCAAGTGTGTAGAATAACCCACTAGATACAAGATTCACTTGCATGTTACTTGAACTTGGCAATATGTAAATGATGATGTGAAACGAAGTGCAGATGATGTATGAATGATGAAAACTATTGATGGTCATCATTTTATGAAGATTTGGGTAATTTTAGGTGCTTTTAGAATTGATTTGGTGAATTATGGTCAATGTGGTCGCAAACTGAATGATGGTCATCAGTTTTAGAATTGATTTGGTGAATTGGGGGCAGCTACTATTTTGTTTTGATTTAGCTTTTGTCAATGCTGACATGAAACACTCGTAGGCGCTTACAATCTATATAAATAGTCATAGGCACTTTAGTGCACCAATAAATGCCCATGGGTGCTCCAAAGCACCTGAAACAACTATAAATAGCTTGTTGGGCAAGTTTCAAGCTCATTTGTGTGTCTGCATAATTTAAGAAGCTACGTCTAAGGAGTGAAGGGTGAGTGAGGAGAGGTGAGGTGAGGTATTTGGAGTGCGAAAGCTATGGCGATGGAGGGAGCTGGTGTGGAGGTTAGGGCTACTACTCAGGCATCGATGTCTGAGGTAACTCTTTGTTCATTATGCAAAGTTTTTGTTTTTATTTTTTAATTATTAACAAATGTTTTGTGTTGTGTTGTAGCTTAGATTTTTGGAGGCTCAAGCACCATTTTTTTCCTTACATCCCTGGAAAAAGGAAGGTTATTATGTGGGATGAGTGGGAGCTACTCAGGGATGTGGGGCTAGTGGAGGTAGCCCATTTGGATGTGTTTTGGGTGGATGAGGGGTACCTCTCTACTTTGGAAGAGATGTGGGATGCTGATAGGGGAACATTCAATCTTCCTACAAGTGAGGTTAATGTGACCCTAGAGGATGTGTATCACATTCTCAAGGTGCCATTGGAGGGTCTTCAGGTTAATTTTAGCCTCAAATAAAATATAAATATGATAAGGATGTTTGGGGATGCCTAGGAGGGGGTGAAGGTGGAGAGCGGAGGCATCCCCTATTTGTCCATGTATGTGGAAAAGGAGTTAGATACCCTTTGGTATTTGGTAATGTTCATGTTGGCCATCATTGTAGTCCCAAACAACACTGGGTGCAAGCTCCCTTGGAACCTGATAGGGGTGGTGAGCGATATGCTCACCATGAAATAGGTGTATGCATGGGCTCTCGCATTATTGGTATAGGTGTACCAGAAGCTTTATGAGGTGATGAGGTGGGAGCAGAAGGGATAGGGGTGTAGCCTACTACTGCAATGCTAGGGATAGGAGCACTTCAAATTTGCTCAATCGAAGGGGCTACTTGTGGAGGAATTTGGTAGGGAGTAGCCCTACACTAGATGATGGGCTTTGGAAGAATAGGTGTAACCAAGTCATCTTGTGAGGATGAGTCATTGGTACAGGGACTTATGGGTGGGAGTCACATCCACCCAAGTCGTATGGAATCCATGGCTGGGTGCTCAATGGACTGGGGATATGGATCATCTATGGTAGGTGCAATAGCTTAGGTGGGTGATTAGGAGGTATAGGAGTGAGGTACAATACTTCCATTTATCTTGAGTACTCCACCAATTTGGGTTGAGGTAATATGTTCCTGATGATCTGGTGTGATACAGGAGGCATTGGGAGGAGGTAGGGCTACCATGCACAAAGCCATGGAGGGTAGACTTGGAGGATTATGAGGAGGTGGACATCTCGAATATGGAGTATGTAGGGATGATCGTAGAGTATAATGCATGGTTTACAACACAGCCACCATGGGTACCACCTCGAGGAGTGGTTGATGCGGGTGGAAATCGAGAGGTTAGGGATGAGGCTACCCAAGGGACTTAGGATGAGGGTACCATGATATTCAAGGTGAGGGAACTCAAGATTCTTGCAAGAGGTAGCAATGCCTTTGCTCTAATAATCAAATTTGGAAGGTGAGGGGTATGACACAGCAGACACCCAAAGTTGAGAGAGATGGTGGAGATAGGAAGGATATGGAGGAGGTTTCATATGTATCCCTAGGTCAAAGTGAGGAGGAGTGGGCACAGATGGAGTAGCAGGTGGTATAGCAGGATGTGAGTATTATAGATCTCTAGACAGAGTTGGTGGAGAGGGATAATTGGCATAAGGTCGACATACGACACCTTCGCTCTCGGTATAGATACATTGAAGCATTGGAGGATAGGTTTATGGAACATCATATTCCACTTCCATATCCTTCAACCTCATCTACATCTAAGTTTTATAGGTATAGTTAGTCTAGTTCTAGAGCTCCTACTAGGTCTAAGGCTCCTACTAGGTCACAGACTCCTGCTAGGTCACAGACTCCTACTAGGTCGTAGGGGTCTTCTTGGAGGATGTAGATAGTGCTTAGATGCACTTTTTGTATATGAGCCTTGGTGCTCCATTGTATGTAGCCTTTTGGCATTCATTGATATATATATATATATATATATATATATATATATATATATATGAAGTAGGGGGAAAATGGTGCACCTAATGAAGCTAAAAAATATGCATCTATCTCTAATGGCCAATGAGCATCAAAACGGAAGCATGCAAGTAAAAGTGGAAAATACACCAAATTGCAAGAGATTAAATAAAAGGAAGTTTCTTTCTATTAATTTGATGGTTCAAAATCATTATTACATAAATTTACCCTTTGAGTACTCTTAAGGTGATACAAATGGTGCCCAAGGATCGAATCCTTAAAGTAACTTGTGTGCACTTCCAATGTCTTTCCTTGTACCCATAATTGACGTGGGTGAACCTATGAGGCCGCCACTTTGTTCTATGATCTTGTACTCCTTCCTTCTATAGAAACCTGCACCTACACACAAGGAAATTAGAATTATTAAATAGCAAGTGTGTATGGTGAAAACATTGAACCCCATAGACACTAAAAGACTAGAAAATATAAATATGCAATACACCTATATAAATCAACTCCAAATGACCTGAAATTGTAGAGGTATCTAAAATATATATTTTTGGGAAGATATTACTAAAAATAGAACCAAAATTGTATCTTATGGCATGGTGTAATCGCAGTGCATTTTTCCAACCTACAAAACCCAAAGCAAGCAATTTTTACCCCTAAACATATCCAAAATGCATGAAACATGGAAAAAATATATAAAATTACATTTAAAGACAACCCATGTGGTCATATTTACTAAATAAATAACATTTTCATTTGCATCTCCAGATGAGCTCTGTAGACCTGCATAAGACCCTACAAAACACTAAAAATGTGATATCTTGCTCAATATAGCTCTAAAATGCATGAAATTTGGATAACATGTTCATATACTAATATAGAATCTAACTAAAAAATAATAGTAAAGAAATCATGCATATATATCCTCATCCCAGGGTGGGATGGTTGGAACTGTCACAAAATGGGCACCATCTTGGGGTGGGACGACCACCAATTCTACACATATTTTATTGCCAATTCATCTATGAATTGGTTATGGACCTCCTAAATAGTATTTTTGTTAAATTTTTTGGTTATATTAACTCATATGGTTTGGTTTTGTGATCAAATTGTACCTCCTAGATCACTCGCAAACCTCCTTTGCTACGTAGAGATTTCGAGGGAAAAAAGTCCAAAATGGTGAGGGGAAATCTTGGCAGAACTCTGTTGCTATGTCTCAAACTCCTCTCTATATCTAGTGTGGAAAACTAATCCACTTAATTGCCAAAGGAAGCCTTTGGACAATAAGGCATGCAAGGGCATGTAGGGCAAGAGGCGGCATTTGGCCAACATAATGGCATGCATTGGAGGGGGAAGAGAATCTCACTATTTGACCTCTTACATGCAGCATGTCATAAGGATGTTGTGTACTCTGACTTGTTGAGCAAGGTGCAGGAACAATATTGTCATTGTTGTCAACACAGTCAGATAGATCGGTTGATGCAGGTGACAGGAGTTAAGAGGTTCTTCAGAATATATACAGTGATTCTCCAAAAGATCGAAGTTGCCCATATGCTAAAAATCCAAAGAAAATCACAAGGAAGAAAACTGTCGCGATATCGCGACATGTTGAGCAAGAAAGAAAAACTGTCACGATATCGCGACATGTTGAGAAGAAAGCAAAACTATCGCGATTTCGTGACATGTTCAGAGAGAAAGCGCAAGCAAGAAAAACTGTCATGATTTCATGACATGTTCGGAGAGAAAGCGCAAGCAAGCAAAACTGTCGCGATTTCGTGACATGTTGGAAGAAAAAGAGAAAGCAGGAAGAAGTGTCGCGATTTCGTGACAAGTTCGAAGGAAAAAGAACAAGTAAGAAAAGTGTCACGATTTCGTGACATATTGCAAGAGAGATAGTACGGAAGAAAAAGTGTCACGATTTCATGACATGTTGGAAGAGAAAAAGACAAGTAGAAAAAGTGTCACGATTTCACGACATATTGCAAGAGAGATAGTACGGAAGAAAAAGTGTCACGATTTCGTGACATGTTGAAAGAAAAAAGGCAAGTAGAAAAAGTGTCATAATTTCGTGACATATTGCAAGGAATATTGTACGAAAGAAAAAGTGTCGCGATTTCACGACATATTGCAAGAGAGATAGTACGGAAGAAAAAGTGTCCATGATTTCGACATGTTGGAAGAAAGAAAGAAAAAGTGTCACGATTTATGACACATTGCAAGAGAGATGTACGGAGGAAAAGTGTCACGATTTCATGACATATTGCGAAGAGAGAGAGTCAAAGAAAAAGTGTCACGATATCGCGACATGTCGCATTTTCGTGACCCGAAGGCAAGAGAAAGAGCAAAGGAGAGAAAGTGTCGCGATATCGTGACATGTCGCGTTTTCGTGACCCAAAGGCAAGAGAAAGAGCAAAGGAGAAAAAGTGTCGTGATATCATGACATGTCGCATTTTCGTGACCCGAAGGCAAGAGAAAGAGCAAAGGAGAAAAAGTGTCACGATATCATGACACTTCGGTTTCATGACCAAGCAAGGAAAGAGGAAAGGAGGGAAAAGTGTCACGATATCACGACACGTCGAGTTTTCATGACCCAAGCCAAGGAAAGAGGCAAGGAGGCGAAAGTGTCACGATATCGTGACACGTCAAGTTTTTACAAGCCAAGGAAAGAGGCAAGGAGGTGAAAGTGTCATGATATCGCGACATGTTGTGTTTTCGTGGGTACAAGCCAAGAAAAGAGGCAAGGAGGTGAAAGTGTCACGATATCGTGACATTTGTATTTTCAGTGGTACCAAGCAAGGAAAGAGGCAAGGAGGTGAAAGTGTCATGATATCATGACATGTTATGTTTCTACGGTTGAGTTGAAGTCGACGAAGACCTATGACAATCGACTAAGATTAGGGTTTGCAGTCGACTAAGATTAGGGTTTGCAACCGACTAAGATCAAGGTTTACAATCGACTAAGATTAGGATTTTGATCATGAAAATGTTGTTATAAAAGGAAGGTTGTTTGAAGAGTTGAATGTGTTGAAGTGTGCGAAGTTCGGTCGTAGAGCGCAGAGTGCAAGTCGTGTCGAATCATGCTAAGTGCAAAATTAGAAAAGGAAGCAGAGTGCGCAAAAGGGAGAAGACGATCGTTCGACTGTGAAGCAGTAGATTGTGCGAAGTGATTTCGTAGAGAGAGTAGAGTGCGCAGAGATCGCAAAGGTGAAGCAGACTAGTCGGGGTGTTGTAAAAGCAAAGGTATCTCTCTGTTAATCTTCTAGATTCATAATTCAAGTCCAGGTTGCAGCTTGGCATCGAGGGGTTGGTGCTCCTTCCAGTGGGTGTTTGGTAAATCAGGGGTTGGTGCTCCTTTCTGTTGGTGCAGATAAATAAGGGGTTGGTGCTCCTTCCAGTGGGTTCTGGTAAAGTGATTGTAAAGTTGTTGCTTTGCAAAGGCTAGATTTGGATGGTAGTCCAAGCAGTCATTTTTGAGGAGTAGCCACATTGGTGAACCTCGTTAAATCTTGTGTTGTGTGATGCTCTTTTGTTATTCTTGTTGTATCTTGTAATAAGTGTTAATTGCTGTTGTATTAAGATCTGTAAATTCAAGTTTAAAGAGCTACACTGATTCACCCCCCTCTCAGTGTCATTGTAAGACTAACAATTGGTATCGAGCTAAGTCCCTATACAAGCCTAACCAGCTAGGGTGATCTTGGAAGTAACACAATGGCAGGTGGTGAAGGCTTCTCATCAAACAAAGCACCATTGTTTGACGGATCTAATTACGCATTCTGGAGAATCAGGATGCAGACATATCTTTGTGCTTTGGGATATGACATCTGGGATTCAGTAGTTAGTGGATACACAATTCCCACCACTCCTCCAAAAGAGGTTGACGAAAAGAAACTATTTGAGAGTAACTCAAAAGCAACGAATGCTATCTTGTGTGGATTAGCAGACAGTGAACTAGTAAAGGTCATGAACTGTAAATCGGCAAAAGAAATATGGGACAAACTGAGGAGTATTCATGAAGGAGACGATAAGATCAAGGAGGCCAAGTTATAGACACATCGAGCTCAGTTCGAAGCATTGAAGATGAATGACGATGAAAACATTGAGGCATACATGCTGAGAGTTAATGGAATCATTAATGCGATCAGAGGACTCGGAGAGGATATCGATGACTCTACTATCATGAAAAAGGTATTAAGATCTCTTCCTCAAAGGTTTGATTCCAAAGTCTCAATGATAGAAGAAGCTAAAAATCTAAATTATTTTAGTATAGATGAGATGTATGGTTCTTTGACTGCATATGAGATGAGGATAGGAAGATCTAAACCCACTAACAGAGAAGCGACTTTTAAAGCCCTTAAAAATAAAAACACAAAACAAGAGTCCGAGGAAGAAGAGACATCAGATGAAATGGAAGCAAACTTTGTTAGAAAACTGAAAAAGGGGAAAGGAAAATACAGAGGGAAGCTACCATTTAAATGTTTCAACTGTGGAGGCATTGGGCATTTTGCGACTAAATGTCCACTTAAAGAGAAGAACAAAAATGATGAAGGATCCCACCAAGAAAGAAGTGACTGGAAGATGAAAACGAATTTCAGAAAAGGCAACTTCAAGAAGAAAAGTTTCATCTCCAAGAATGTCAGTTCATCAGAAAACAGCTCCGGTGAAGAGTCCGAAGAAGAAAGAGATGAAGCTCTTTTCATGGCATTTGAAGAAGTTAAATCGAAAAAGGAAGAAGGAGTGACCTCTGAAGTTTGTGGTGAAAACCTTGAGGCTGAAGTAGATCTAGAAGGTGAGTTGATATCTGCACTTGAAGAGTGGGAGATAGAAAAGAAAAAGAATAAGAAACTATCAAGAAAGCTTGAGGATGCAAATGGAATCATAACCAGCTTAAAAGTACAGATAGAAGAATCTAAGAAAATCTTCGAAGATCTCGAAGTGCAAATAACAATGAAAATAGATCATTGCAACAAGTTAGAAGAAGAGATTGTTGGTTTAAGAATGCAGCTAGAAGAGATGAATAAGAAAATTAGTTGTTATCACAAACGTGAAGAAAGTTCTATGAAGCTGGATAAGATCATAAATGACCAAAGACCTACAGGCATCAAATTTGGTCTGGGTTTCATCGAAGGAGAATCATCAAGTGGATCAAAGGCCAGAAATGTAGAATCCATAAAGAATGAAGCTAAGAGACAGGTTGATCAAGGAAAAATGTCTCATGCAAGAGAAAGCATTAATGCCAGGCATGAAAGGAGAATTGACAATGATGGATTCACCAATGTCACACATCAAAGAAGAAGAAGACCTATGGCTCCTACGGCAACATGGCAAAGACCATCACCCAGGTTCAATTATCCTTTCTCTGGTTTCTGTTTTAAATGCAATGGCTATGGGCATAAAATCTCAGACTGCAAATATAATGTAAGACCAAGGAATTTCACCAGTAGAAATGTTTTTTCTCCTCTGATGAATTATACAGTAGAATGTTATAACTGTCATAATTTTGGGCACATTGCAAGAAACTGTAGAAATACATTTACATCAAATCAGTTTCAGGGAAGAAAATTTCAACCATACGAGGATGAGTCAAAATAGAAAGCTTCCCGAAAAACATGCTCAAACTACTGATAAGGGAAAGGCAAAACAAGAGCCCAAAACTACTATCAAAACAGTGTGGAAAGGAAAAGAGTGACTGAAGGAAGAAAAGGAATCCTTAATCGTACAAACTGCATTCAAAGCACAGAATAAATATGTACCATGGATACTTGATAGTGGATGCTCCAGTCATATGACAGGTGACAAACAAAAATTTGAGAAGTTACAGAAATATGAAGGAGGATCAGTAAAATTTGGAAATAATGATGGAGCCAAGATAGTCGGCAAAGGCTCGGTTAAAATCGGTGATGGAAGGATTAAGTCGAGAAGAAGTCTTGTTTGTGGATGGGTTGAAACATAACTTATTGAGTGTAAGTCAGATTTGTGATAAAGGTCATGAAGTAGTCTTTATGAAGCAGGGTTGTGAAGTCAGAAAAACAAATAGTGGAAAATTGATAGCAACAGGATCAAGGACATCTGGTAACTTGTACACGCTCTCAGAGACTTCAAAAGGAACTTGTTTTATTGGACAGGAAGAAGAAAATTGGTTGTGGCACAAGAGACTCGGTCATATCAATTTTGATAATCTATTAAAGATCACCTCAAAAAGGGCAGTGAGAGATATTCCAACCATCAACAAACCTGCAAATAGCATTTGTGCTTCATGCCAAAAGGGGAAGCAAACTAGAGTCACATTCAAAACCAAAGAGTACTACACAAGCAAACCTTTGGAACTAATACACACTGATTTATGTGGTCCCATGAGAACACAAAGCATAAATGGTGACAAATATTTTATGTTGTGCATTGATGATTATTCTAGAATGACATGGATATTTTTCTTGAAACATAAATCAGAAGCCTTTGATATGTTCAAGATTTTCAAAAACCAAGTTGAGAATGAAACAGGAAAGAGGATCAAATGTCTAAGATCAGATAGAGGAGGAGAATTCATTTCAGAGGAGTTTATAGAGTACTGTGAGAAATTTGGTATTAAGAGACAGTTTTCAGTAGCCAGGACACCTCAACAGAATGGAGTGGTAAAAAGGAAGAACAGGACAGTGCAGGAAATGGCACAGACTATGTTGGCTGAAAGCGAGTAGCGAGACAGATTTTGGAAAGAAGTCCACACTACAATGTATATCCAAAATAGGTACATGCTGAGAACACATGAAAGTAAAACTCCTTATGAGTTGTGGTTCGGAAAAAGGGCAACAACAAAATACCTCAAAGTTTTTGGCAGCAAGTGCTACATCAAAAGAACTGAAGATAATCTTGGTAAGTTTGAAGATAGAGCGGATGAAGGTATTTTTGTCGGATATTCATCAAAAAGCAAAGCTTACAAATGCTACAACAAAAGGCTAAAGAAAATTGTGGACAGTGTCGATGTTAAATTTGATGAAGGTAGAGAACGAGTAATTAGCTATGAAACGAACTACCCAATTTATGAAGAGGTTATTGAAGGAGATGAGGAAAACAAAATGGAGAAGATACAGGAAATTGACTCAGATGATTTAAGTTGTGATTCAGAAATGGAAGAAAATAAGAAATTCAAAACAGGTAGCTGGCAGAGAAATCATCCTAGAGAGCAAATCATTGGAGACCCCAAAGTTGGAGTTCAGACAAGAAGAAGAGCGGTAAGTGACTACTCTCTACTATCCAGCATTGAGCCCAAAAATATTGATGATGCAAGCAAATATGAAAGTTGGATGAAGGCAATAAATGAAGAATTAGATCAGATAGAGAAAAACGACACTTGGGAGCTAGTACCTAGACCTGCAAATAAAAATATCATCGAAACTAAATGGATTTTTTGAAACAAATTGAATGAAGACGGACAGGTAGTCAGAAATAAAGCAAGATTAGTTTGCAAGGGTTATGCACAAGTTGAAGGCATTGATTTTGAGGAAACTTTTGCACCAGTAGCTAGACTAGAGGCAATTAGAATGTTTTTGGCTTTAGCAGTCTACAAGAATTTCAAAGTTTATCAAATGGATGTGAAATCAGCGTTTTTGAATGGGAAACTTGAAGAAGAGGTTTACATTGAGCAACCAGATGGTTTCCAACTTGGTGATGATCCCAACTTTGTTTGCAGGTTGAAGAAAGCATTATATGGCTTAAAACAGGCACCCCGAGCATGGTATGCAAGGCTAGACAACTATCTCACTCAACAAAGGTTCAAGAAAGGTATGGTGGATAGTAATTTGTATGTCAAAACAAAAAATGGGCATCTTATTGTTCTTGTTGTATACGTAGATGATATCATATTTGGCAGCAGCAAAGATGAGTCGTGCAAGGATTTAGAAAATAAGATGCAGAAAGAATTTGAAATGTCAATGATTGGAGAACTGTCGTATTTCCTCGGATTGCAAGTTAATCAAAGTAAGAAGGGCATATTTATTTCTCAAGTTAAATATGTAAAAGAGATGTTAAAAAAGTTCACAATGGAGGACTGTAAGCCAGTTAGCACTCCCATGACGATAGGTTGTAAGTTGAGCAAGGATGACAAATCTCCACCTGTTGATCAAACCATGTACAGATCCATGATTGGAAGCTTACTATACCTGACAGCTACCAGACCAGATATTTTACAGGCAGTATGCATGGTAGCACGATTTCAGGCTAATCCTAAGGAGACTCATGTGACAGCAGTAAAAAGGATTCTTCGATATCTCAAGGGTACTATGGAATATGGGTTATGGTATCCGAAAGGTAAAGACTTCACCCTTATTTCGTATTCAGATGCAGATTGGGCAGGATGTGTAGATGACAGAAAGAGTACAAGTGGAGGTGCTTTCTATCTTGGAGACAGATTGGTCGCATGGCACAATAAGAAACAAGAGTCAGTTTCTCTATCGACAATAGAGGCGAGAATATATTGCAGCAACAACATGTTGTACGTAGGTATTATGGATGAAACAAACCCTGAAAGATCTTGGTATTAGCTTCAGTGAGCCGATATCAGTTAAGTGTGATAACACCAGTGCCATTAACATCTCCAAGAATCCAGTTATGCATTCACGCACAAAGCACATTGCCATCAGGTATCATTTTTTGAAGGAGAAAGTTGCAGAAGGTGAGGTTAAGTTGGATTTTGTTCCAACTACAGAACAAGTAGCAGGACATCTTCACAAAACCATTGCCCAAGGAAGTTTTTGAGTACCTCCACAATAAATTGGGAGTGGTCACACTTCCCAAGAATTGACTAGCTACAAGGATCACATTCTCAGGGGGAGCATGTATATATTTGATTATCTTTTTGCTCATGTTTGAAATTTTTGCTAACTGCATTAATTTGTGCCTGAGAATGTTGTGCATGGACTCAGGGGGAGTCTGCAGTAGCCCTTTGGTATTATTGTCAAAGGGGGAGAAGAATTACAGGAAATTGCATGTGTGTTGCCAACAATTCCAAAGGGGGAGATTGTTGAGCAAGGTGCAGGAACAGTATTGTCATTGTTGTCAACACAGTCAGACAGATCGGTTGATGCAGGTGACAGGAGTTAAGAGGTTCTTCAGAATATGTACAGTGATTCTCCAAAAGATCGAAGTTGCCCATATGCTAAAAATCCAAAGAAAATCACAAGGAAGAAAACTATCGCGATATCGCGACATGTTGAGCAAGAAAGAAAAACTGTCGCGATATCGCGACATGTTGAGAAGAAAGCAAAACTGTCATGATTTCGTGACATGTTCGGAGAGAAAGCGCAAGCAAGCAAAACTATCACGATTTCGTGACATGTTCGGAGAGAAAGCGCAAGCAAGCAAAACTATCACGATTTCGCGACATGTTGGAAGAAAAAGAGAAAGCAGGAAGAAGTGTCATGATTTCACGACAAGTTCAAAGGAAAAAGAACAAGTAAGAAAAGTGTCACGATTTCGTGACATATTGCAAGAGAGATAGTACGAAAGAAAAAGTGTCACGATTTCGCGACATGTTGGAAGAGAAAAAGACAAGTAGAAAAAGTGTCACGATTTCGCGACATATTGCAAGAGAGATAGTACGGAAGAAAAAGTGTCACGATTTCGTGACATGTTGAAAGAAAAAAGAAAGAAAAACAAGTAGAAAAAGTGTCACGATTTCGAGACATATTGCAAGAGATAGTACGGAAGAAAAAGTGTCACGATTTCAGTGACATATTGCAGAGAGAGAGAGGAAGAAAAAGTGTCACGATTTCATGACATATTGCAAGAGAGATTGTACGGAGGAAAAGTGTCACGATTTCATGACATATTGCAAGAAAGAGAGTCCAAAGGAAAAAAGTGTCACGATATCGTGACATGTCGTTTACAGAAGCAAGAGAAAGAGCAAAGGAAAGAAAGTGTCACGATATCATGACATGTCACATTTTCGTGACCCGAAGGCAAGAGAAAGAGCAAAGGAGAAAAAGTGTCGCGATATCGCGACATGTCACATTTTCATGACCCAAAGGCAAGAGAAAGAGCAAAGGAGAAAAAGTGTCGCGATATCGTGACATTCTTAAAAGAAAGAGAAGGAGAAAGTGTCACGATATCACGACACGTTTCAGACAAGCAAGGAAAGAGGCAAGGAGGTACAAAGTGTCATGATATCATGACATGTTGTTTTCACGACAAGCCAAGGAAAGAGGCAAGGAGGCGAAAGTGTCGCGATATCGCGACACGTTGGTTTCGTGACAAGCCAAGGAAAGAGGCAAGGAGGCAAAAGTGTCGCGATATCGCGACATGCTGAGTTTTCGTGGGTACAAGCCAAGGAAAGAGGCAAGGAGGCGAAAGTGTCGCGATATCGTGACATGTATTTTCATGGGCCAAAGCAAGGAGAAAGAAAGAGAAAGCGAAAGTGTCGCGATATCGCGACATGTTATGTTTTCGTGGTTGAGTTGAAGCCGACGAAGACCTATGACAGTCGACTAAGATTAGGGTTTGTAGCCGACTAAGATTAGGGTTTGCAGTCGACTAAGATCAGGGTTTACAGCCGACTAAGATTAGGATTTTGATCATGAAAATGTTGTTATAAAAGGAAGGTTGTTTGAAGAGTTGAGTGTGTCGAAGTGTGCGAAGTTCGGTCGTAGAGCGCAGAGTGCAAGTCGTGTCGAATCGTGCTAAGTGCAAAATTAGAAAAGGAAGCAGAGTGCGCAAAAGGGAGAAGACGATCGTTCGACTGTGAAGTAGCAGATTGTGCGAAGTGATTTCGTAGAGAGAGCAGAGTGCGTAGAGATCGCAAAGGTGAAGCAGACTAGTCGGGGTGTTGTAAAAGCAAAGGTATCTCTCTGTTAATCTTCTAGATTCATAATTCAAGTCCAGGTTGCAGCTTGGCATCGAGGGTTGGTGCTCCTTCCAGTAGGTGTTGGTAAATCAAGGGTTGGTGCTCCTTTCTGTTGGTGCAGATAAATAAGGGGTTGGTGCTCCTTCCAGTGGGTGTTGGTAAAGTGATTGTAAAGTTGTTGCTTTGCAAAGGCTGGATTTGGATGGTAGTCCAAGCAGTCATTTTTGAGGAGTAGCCACATTGGTGAACCTCGTTAAATCTTGTGTTGTGTGATGCTCTTTTGTTATTCTTGTTGTATCTTGTAATAAGTGTTAATTGTTGTTGTATTAAGATCTGTAAATTCAAGTTTAAAGAGCTACATTGATTCACCCCCCTCTCAGTGTCATTGTAAGACTAACATGACTTGCATGCTTGAATAGGTAGGGATAATGTTAATTTTTGAGTGCCATTTGTCTAAATTTGACATTTTGGGAGTCAAAACTTGTGGTCATCCCACCCGAGGATGGTCAGTTTGCCATTGTCCCAAGGTGGGACGACCACAAACTATGACCATCCTAGGGTGGGACAATCATGCCTATGTGGCCCAAAATATCCTAATTGTGGGGCAGAGCCTTCCAAGAGTGGTTAGTACCACTAGTAAACCTTTGAGGGTTTCCCACGGGAACCATATAGTGTCAATTAACCAGTGCTTTTGATTGTTTAATCAAATTGACCAGATTTTAGTATCTACAAATGCCCCTTTTTGAGATGTGTTGTGTGCATCACAGTGCTAAGAAAAAATAGATGACTGAAATGCTAAATAATTAGGATTATTCATTAACCTAAGCAACTGTTGATGCCTCGATCTTGGAAAGAGCATGTATTCTTAAATACTTGCTTCTGACGAGCTAAGGAACTTGATTCAAGTACAACCTTTCTAGTAAGGTTTACTTGATCTTGGACATTTTTCATTCATGAAGTAGGAGGACTGAGTTCCTTCACGATTCTATAATTCCAAGCATTTGTTTAGTTTTTATTTTTTTCTTTTTTGCTTCCCCAAGCAGGGGCGTGATTTTCTTTGTCAAAGATTTATTGGACGAACGTAATTTGCATGATTGAGTGTGTTTGTTGATTTTGATTATGAAATAATTACGTATGACTACCCCCTCAAGTGATGAGTCAATGAGGGATTGACCAGTAATAAAAGTGATGAGTTGCTTGACACATATGACATTGTTATGTTTTCCTCCACTTTTACTCATTAAAAAATGGAGCATTTTTTAGAGGATTTTGGTGATTTTTTTTATGTTGTATGGAAGAAAGGAGATGAAAAATTCATTCCCATGGTATGGTCTGGACACAATGGCCTTATTAGGGTGTGAAGTAAATACATTTCCACTTTTACATGAGCAATTTATATTCCCTATGATCTTATGTGAAATTTGACTAAATTTGAGCAATTTTGGTGGGTTTTGGACCCTTTTGGTGCATTTTAAGTTGTTTTTTGTGCAATTTTTTTTATCATCCTAGGGTTGGTATAGTGGTATGTTTTAGGACCATCCTAGGGTGGGACAGTAAGCCAAATAGCCTCTCATACCACCCTAATATGGTCATGGCCCTAGGGTTATTTAAGCCAAAAATGGGTCATTTGGGTTCATTCTTGCATTTGGAACTTTGTAGCTTGAGAGGTGAGGAGGAGAAGAAGCATTCTAAGTAGTAGAGCACTATCAAAATCATCCTATAGTCACCATGAGCTAGGTGCATATTCATCTAGTGGCAGAGCTGGTGCGAGGGGGGTAAGAATTTAATTCCTTACTGCACTATGCTAGTTTAAAGATGGAATTATTGCTTGTTTTTGCTTTTTGAAAGAGCACACTAAATCCTTGGTAATTGAACCTAATTAGGGATGCCTTGCAATATTTTATGCTTATTTTGGTATTTTTATGTAATTTTATTGCTTTATTTTGCCATTTTTTATTGTTTTTGGTGGCCAAGAAGGCCCAATTTTTCCCAATTTGGGGGTCATCCCAGGGTGGGACGACTAGCCCGGGCTATTTATGGGCCATCCCTAGGTGGTACAATCATAAATTTTGGGGCCATACCAGGGTGGGGCAGCCAAAAAATGGCCTAAAAAAGGACCCTTTTTTGTATTTTTGGGTGGTTTTGAGGCATTTTGAAGCCTATTTGGATCTCGTTATTTATTAACTTTTCTTTGCTAGGTGGTGAAGAGTCAATGTCGTGTTCTGACCCTCTTTAATACCATGAGAGACTTATTGACTGATACCGACTGGGAGTGGCTTGATGCCATTGGCCTCAAGCAGGTGATGTGGTTAGAGCTTGTGTTGGGCGACCACGCTTACTTGATGGCTCTTATTGATCTATGGGACCCATGCACCAACACCTTCCACCTACCGAAAAGGGATATGACAATGTGTAGACACCTAAAAAGTGTCATGTCGATGTCGAATACTCATATGGGACATGCTAGAAGACCATATGGAAGACCTTTGGAAAAATCCAAGGTATAGCAATGATTTTTACCACTCAATTGGGCATATTTTCCTAGTCAATTCTACCCATGGATGACACCCGCAGTTAAAGTGTTGACCATGGTTGACACCCGTGGTCCCTAATATGCCAATTGGGGACCGTAAATGGCACCTATGGTTAGCAAAATCTTGCATTCTAGTTGCAACTAAGACCTGCGGTTAACACTGTAACAAACTCGGGTGACCAAAGCCAAGTAAAACTAGTTGCAATGGCCATTTACGATGGTTTTCAAGGCAGTTCAAACTCAAAAGCATCCAGAAGCTTTCTCCCAATTGCCAAATCTTGTTCTTGGCTTCTCCATGAAGCTAGAGCAAGGATTTTGGGAGTCTAATTAAGACCCCAATTTTAGAGAGAAAAAAATAATGAAGATCTTCTCAATTGCATAGCGGAGCCTTGTCGGATTGGAGAGCAATTTCACATCCCCTTGAGGAGTAACGAAGTGTTGTCCAATTAACCAAAGACAAATGTGCATGCATCAATGGAGATCTCAAGATCTTGAGGAGAAATCTTGACAATTGACATACTTCCATTGCCAATTCCACCTAATGTGCCACCAATTCAATGTTCCAAGACACAAGTGACCCTTGATCATCAATTCCTTGGAGGATTTGAGAGTTGTTGGCCCTGGTTTCGAGAGAAAGGATACTTTTATCTTAACGGCTATTGTCAACCATGGTTAACAGTGCTCACCACACCTCAAACATGCGGCTAGGGTTTGATGCTCTCTTTCCTCCATTTTATCATTAGATTTCTATTTCTAGTCATGCATTTAGATTAATCTAGCATAAATCCACATTTTAGCAGACATTTGACCATTTAATTTAGGAAATAGAGGTAGATTTGCTTCATCTTTCCTTGCATTTGTTAATCTAGACTAGTTTCATGCTTTTCATGATAGATCTATGCTTCTTTTACACGCTTTATTACAATTTCCTCATTTATTGCATAGATTGATAGTTTTACATGCTTTCTTAATTTTATGTCATTCATTATGCAAGATTTCTCCAAAAACCTCATCAAGAAAGGCCTGCTTTGTTACTAATTGCTTCTTGTTGTTTCTTGATCACAGGGAACAGGATTTGAAGGAGATATAAAGCATCTAATTCCTTCCTCAACACAAAGAAGAGGGTCATCGACACCCTAGAGAAGTTTGTGTCACCCTGAGGGGCATTTTGATCACACCTACCCTTGATAGGGATTAGACACTATTGTAATTGATGTATCAAATGGGTATCCCTAAGAGGGACAAATCTATAATTTGACTCCATTGAAATTAATAAAGGATTCCTTGTATTCATGTTATTTCTTGTTATCAATTTATGCATGCCTATTTGTGTATCTTTCTTCAATTGCAATAGTTAGATCGGGTGTGAGCCTTTTTGGTGGTTACAGTAGGCGATCACGGTGAAAACCCCCAAAAAAATTGATCACTGATGTTTTTCTTTATTTTTTTGTTACAGCTGTTAACCGCGGTTCACACCTGTGGTTCACAGTGCTAACCATAGTTCACACTTGTGGTTCATAGTGCTAACTAAAGTTCACACCTATGGTTCATAGTCGCAGACGCGCCTGACAGATGCGGTCAATAGAGAACAGAAAAAGAAAAAAAATCAGACATCACCAGCAGAATTGGACTTGAGGTAGGAGATTTTTTTGCTCTCTGTCTTTTTCTGTCTGTGTTTTTACAAAATAAGAATGCAATAGATGGATGCTAATTAGGAAAACATAGCAAAAAGTAAAATGGTAAAATCCTAGATGCTTTTTAGTTTTCCACTAGTCGCTACTAGGAATAGCGGATCTCTGATTGCAGTCCACCCTAGTCTCCAGTAGTCTAGGATATTGATTGTTTAGAGTTTGCCTGTATGAGGTCCAATCAGTGGCTATTTTCATCATAGATAGTTGCATTCTCTGAATATCATCTAGTGTAATTGTGCATTCTTTGAAAATAAAATGTTCTTTTGAAAAGCATGTAGGAGAATCGTGTGAATGTTTTTTTATGCATTTTATTTTCATGTAAAGTAAAAAGAACCCCACACACCACGTTTCATTTAAACATCAGTGGTGTTGGGCTCTCACATCCAACCCACTTGATTGAGACCAACAGTGGATGTCATTACCACTTGGTTGGCTCATTTGAAATTGTATTATCGAGACCCGCTCATGGCCAAGGCTGACCCAAGAACTGTCCTATCCATGCAAAATAGCATGCACTCATATTTGAAAGAGTGTATCGTTGTGCACGGTGTGTTGGGTGAGGGTTGGTAGTACCTATGCTACCTCATTGAGTATGGACTTCACTCCCATATTTGGCTTGTGCAAGTATATAGGTGAAAACCTTTGAATAAATTGAGTATAACATCAAATTTTGAAAAACATGATAAGAGTTCAAAGTATATTCACAACAAATCAAATGCACTAAACTAGTTTTAGGACACACATTTAATTCTTAAAAGAGATAATCATATTGTCTACTTTGTGTGTTGCATTATTATTAGGGTAATCAACATAAGATCCTTGATCTAGGGCCAAACCCTAACCCTAAATCTACTTTTTTATTTTGCATCCAACGGATCAATAATCATGCAAATCGGAGCTATAACGAATATTTTATTTTGTTTTTATGATTACTCTATTTTCGAAGCCAAAAACTGAGAAAAATTGCACTAAAATGGTCATAAAATGGTCTAGACAACTCCAAAACTTGCCAAATTTATTTTTTTATCTTATTTTTACCATTGTGCATCTCTCAAAAAAATTTTGGGTCCTAACTCTTTATGGTTCAAAATATCCCAAAAATTTCTAAAAGTGAGCATTTCCCCACGAGCCCCGGTTGGCCAATTATTTCAAAAATACAAAATTTTGACCTAAAAATCATATTTTTGTGTTGTAGCTCATTTTTATCAACTCATCGCACTGATCATTTTTATATATAACACTTATAAAAATTTTGGAAGCCAAAAAAAATTATATGGCTGGGGGACCTCCCATTGTGAGCAAGACCTCCAATCTAGAGAGGGAAGTAGGTTCCATGACCACTGAACATATTCATATTAGTCCAAAGGACATGGCCATCCCTGAATGGTATCCTAGGTCTTATCATAACATCAATACCATCCATAGGAGGTCCAACCTTTGAGATAGCCTTATTAGAGAGGCACCCACAGGTCCTCCAGAAGGCCTTCCTGACTAGAACACCTTGATAGAATTCTATATAAGGAACAATCTGCCAACTGAGGAGCCTAGTAGGTCATAGTCACAGATTCAAATCCTAGCTTGCTCTATACATCAATCAGAAAGTGATCATGAACATACACCATGGCCTAGCTTGGGTGAGAAAACCACCCCATCGGGTCGAGCAAGTCACCCCCTACTCCTCATAGGGAACCTTCTGTGCAACCTGAATATACAGAGATTATATTTGACCCTGAGTATGCATCATTTCTCATAAATGAGGAAGAGGACCCAATTCATCCTCCTATTCCTTGTGAAGAGTACATGGGGCAACCACGTTGTGGCTCTACATCGTCAAACTATACAAATCCCACTCATGACTCAAAATATCAGGTAAATACAACATTTAATGAGTGTGAAAAACAATTAATAGATCCTACTAGGGGAAAAATACATGATAAACCCATATGTATTTCAAATACAAGGATACATAGCCCCCATACAGCTGAACAATGGGATCATGCACATCAGGCACTAAGACCACAACTTGACCAACAACAAACAGATCAAATCCTGTTGGATCAAAAACAACTAAATCAACAATGGGTGGACTCACCACGAGCACACCTACAAAATTTGTATCATCAAAATATACAAGAAAAAAATGAGATACAACAAGAGCAAGTGCAAAATACATTGCATAAAGTGGCACTTATGCCTAGCAACTAGAGGATGCAACAACGCATAAGATGCCCAGTGCAATCTCAAAATATTTCACTGAGGCCATGCAAAAATCACGTTCAACATCATAGGTTGGTATCTGATTATCATCATGAACCTCATACTCCTCAATAGTACCAAGATCAATACGATGAGGAATCATATATAAAGTCCCAATGGGAACATCAGGATGAAGTGGATGCTTACCCTGAATCCAATTATGATGAGGTGCCTAATGATTATATTTATCATCTACCTCAACATCAAAAGTGACCTCCTCTACTTAATCAAGGGTGACAAAATGAAGATCATATTATTTCATCAGGGCCATACAAAGTGCTAGCTGATCGGATAAATGCATTCGAAAAACAAAATAAAAGATGGGTTTATCAAAAACCCATGTTGAAGCAACTTAGAAATCATCCTTTGCATCCCTCAGTGTCATCATCGATGTACCCAACGAATTTCAAGATGCCTACACTTGAAAATTTCAAAGATGATGAAGATGCAGAAGAGCACATGACAAGCTTCATCCATATGTGCTTTTATTTTCAATACAATGACCCCTTGATGTTGAGAACCTTCGTGACAACATTAGCTGGGGATGCTTTAGAATGGTATAATCATTTACCACATCATAAAATATACACCTTTGAGCAATTGACTGATGCATTCTTGCAATATTTTTCCTTTAGTGCTAAGGAAATGATAAACTTGACTAACTTGGTTAGCTTGCATCAACTTGATGATGAGTCGGTCATTGAGTATAGCAATAAATGAAGGAATGTGATGTTAAAGTTACCTTTCACTTTACCCATAGTAGAGATCATTCGAATGTTTACAAGAAGTTGTTTGAAACATATCTCGCTTCTCTTGCAATTACAACAGTATCAAACATTCGAGGAGACATTAGCACAGGCCTAGGTCATTGAAGACATCAAGATACAGGAGGGTGATATTCAACTCCATAAAGAGGAATGGCCAAACAAGAACATTATAGGTGGCAACACACAATATAAGGTGACCCCAGTCAATCAAGTTGTTTTGAGTATCCCTGAATCCTCAAACCAAGGTGCACCACCTCTACCAGTGCAACATAATTACCAAGCTCAGCCTCCTTTGGCCCAAAATCATATGCAAAAGAATCAAATACAAGGCCAACAATGTCGACCACAGTGATAATATATTTATTTTCTAGAGACATTAGTGATGAGTGTCGTTGAGTCTCATCATTTAATCTCAATGATTTATCAATCCAGGGTGGTGTCCAAGGCTGTCTATGATAGAAGGCTAGGGCAGAGTACAATTTAGACATTCAAATTTCAAGAATTTATTGGGTGAGACTGATTTGGTTTAGCCTTTTGGTGTCACACTAAACCTAATCTACAGAATGGAAACTTGCAAGAAATAAAAAACTAATTCTAATTTCAGAAAATTAAAGTTAACTACAATTGCATGAATTGAAATCTAATCTACTTTTGCAGAATTGAAATTGCTAAATTGAAATGTTTCTAAAATGAAATCCTAAATTACACTTGCAAAATTGAAACCTATTTTACTCTTACATAATGGAAGTGATGCTTGGAAATAAAACACCTGTCAATGCCCTGCCACAAAAGGTCGTCAAGCTTCTACTACAGGAATTGACAGCAAAATGAAATATGTTGAAAATGAAAAGTTGTTAAAACAGAAAAGCAGGGCAAATATAAAAAGCAAAGGAAAAATGCTTAATATAATTTGTCAGCTGACATACACACAAATACTGTACATAAACATAATAGAAAACATAAATCACATAATACAAAATAAAAATAAGAAAATGAAATCTGGCAAGCAATCTATTAATTCTTCTGTAGCAAAATTATAGATTAAAACATGTTATAAAATCCATCCTTCTAGATTTGAAAGTGGTACCATACTTCCTAATCTAGAAGTAGGTGCATATCACTCCTTAACTAATTAACACTCAGAATAGAAAATGATAAAATAGCTGCACTTTTATTGATGATAGAACATGTTGAAAATTGTTACAGAAAATTGATGTACAGTCCTAATTATTGCTATTGAAAACTCTCCTCTATTCTAATTCCTAAATGGCTCAACCAAGGAGGGATTTGTGTTATTTTTTATAAATATTTACAACATATCCCATGCTCAAATCATCCTGTGTGATGCTTTACAATTATTTGCCAATAATTTTAGATCTGAAATAAATGCAAATCTGGACATTTTGTGTTGTAGTAGTAGTCATTGGCCCTTAGAAAGCATCTTCAGTGGTGGGAGTATGTAGGATAAATCTATAAATATCTCACATATATTTATTCACTTCAGAATATGCCCTTTCTATCTTGCAAATAATTTTCTATTATGCTGCAGTTATTTCTGTGTTTATCCTAGAAGAGGATCAAAATTGATCTTTTCCATGAATGGTGGCTTTGGACGACAAGGATGGCAAAGTCAGATGGGAGATATTTTCCTTTAACCTTTTCAACCTTCTTTCCCTTTTTCCACTATCAAAAATAGTCAAAAATTCAAAAATCACTTTTCTGTTCTCATTCCGAAGATAAGTGGCTCATTCCGAAGAGACTGTATTTCTCATTCCGAAGATGTCCGGTCATTCCGAAGATCTTCGAAATGACCAACTGTGTGCTCTTCAAGTGTTTTTATCTTATTTTCTCAGGTGGATTAGCCCTTAGTATCATATTGCAATAGCCTTCATTCCTCTCCATGTGTGAATTCTATGTCTTGCCATTCATTTGTAGCTTGCTAAAATTTACATGGTAAATTACTGTATTTTCCAATTCTACTACACAGTTGTAAAATATTGGCATTTCTTGCAAATTCAAACAAATTATAACATGGAAAAATTATTCAAATATCAACATGAAGGATTACATCAAGTTTTTACTGAATTTATACACTTCATTCACCAACTAACAATGCTGAAATAGTGCAACAATGCTGCACAATTGTCCCTACTCTGTTATACCCTGTTGCTGCCTATTTAGACCATGTGGGAATGCTTATAAATAGGTCATATGTCTTATGTAGTCATTCTAAACTCATTTAATCCATATCCTCATGCTTTGCTTGATAACTTCAATGTGTTCCTATAAAGTGATAGCTTGCTGATTTTTATATGGTTGTTTTTTCAGATTTTCAGATTTATGACAGTCCTAAACTTTTTGTTTCAATGTGGATTTGAAACAAGTTGAAGGGCAGTAAAACATTCAAAAACCATTTAGAAGTGAATTGATATTAGCATACCATATTTTTTTAATTTAAATGCATGTTCTTACTTGCTACTTAATCAAGCAAAATCAGTCACAAAATGTTGAAAATAGTCAAAAATAGAGATATAGTATTCCTAACATAAAATTATGTAAACACTTAACAATAGTATATTTTATTCAACTATTTGGAAATTAACTTATCATATGGTAGTCAAAAATTGTGTAATAATGAGGCAATTTTGGGCCTCATCAATTAGCATTGCTCTTTGATCGATTATATGAGGCACAAAGAATCAATGTTCCAGAGATACGTCCGTTGAAACCTAATAAGCATAGATCAAAGGTGCATAGAGAAAATATGTATTGTTTTTACCATAAACAAAGGGGTCATGACATCCATACATGTCATCCATTTAGAGATTTAGTGCAAGATATGATCGAGAGGCAAAAACTTTCGATAGGAGTCTTCCAGGACCCCATACACAAAATAAACACAACGCTTGCCAATAAAGTTGAGCAACCTAGTCAGGTGCACATTAATCAACCTCCCCAATATTTTGTGGGAAAGATCAGTGTTGTAACATAGAAACAAGAATTTTTGAATCGATCTATGCAACCTGTGGTATTATCTAATATTTCACCTATGCTTGTCTCATCTCAGCGGTATATTGGCATTACGCATAATTGCACATAACAATAGGGGGCATTAGTTTCTACTACTCTTCCTAGCCAAGCTAATCATGGTGCATCACACACAATACACATTGGGGGTCTTCAAGGTGTCACACCTTCCCCATCATCCACATCACGATCAATGATGCAAAGTGAGGGTTCTAAAGGTATCACACCTTCCTCACTTTTATTGAGTGGCACATACACTGGGGGTTATTAGGTTGCATACTTTCCCCTTTTAAAAACATAAAAATAAGAAAAAAATTTAAAACACCAAAATTAAAAAAAAACATTCAAAAAATTTAAATTTCAAAAATGATTGAAAATTTTAAAGTTTCAAAAACATTCAAAATATTTAAATTTCAAAAACAATTGAAAAATCATAATACCAAATATCACAAACCATCAAAAATAAAGTCATTCAATCATAAAATTGCAAAGTATCGAATTTGTGATACATCATTACACTAAGCACAAAGTTTTCAAGATATAGGATAGATACCGGATGGCTATTAAAAATGATATTTAGACGGCCACTGACTATATTGTGCATCTCTTTCAAATTGCAAAAAGGAATATAGAATGACATATAATATCATTCGCATCATATTGTTCCATATCATTGCATCTCATACATGGGTGATTAATTGATTAAATTCTTGTAGTGAGGATTTTCAATTACATTCATGATTTTTATACATTATGTGGTGTCGTCCAATAGATTGTTAAACCCATATTGCATTCATTCCTTATGATTTAAGTGATTAAAGCATATAGGTTCATTTACATTAGATCATCATCATGTAAATAATGCATTACATGTATTGCATTCACCATGTCATAACATCATAAATTAGATGCATACAATTAAATCAAATTGAACATGCATTTAACATCAAAGTTTGCATTCATATGCATACATCATAGTAGTCCATCTACATATATAAATCACAATATCTAGTCATACTCCCATCATCTAGCTAGTGCATGTCATCCATACATCACATCATATAGCATCAAATAAACATAACAAATAAGCATTGCATCCACGTGCATCTCATAAACATAAAATCAAAACAAAAACATTTGCAAGCATCGACTAGGGTATTATTAGTATGAATCCCCAAAAGATCCAAAGAATTTCAAATATTTGATCTTTTTATTCAATTCATCAATGCACACATTTGCTTACCATAATGATTTTCAAAATGGATAATTAAAGCATATCTACAGGTCCAAAATTTCAAAAATTTCAAAATTAACAAAGAATAATTAAATAATTAAAAATAATAATGTGCCTCGTATTCAGTCATTGACCCTATACACTTGGTGGTTGCAACGAATTGCACTCCATGCAATCTGACAAGAATAGTAAATTACCATAAGGATATTTGGGGCAAATTCATCATCGTGGAAGTGCTATGCTTTATTTCAATCCCTAAGAAGGCCTAGATGGCTGGACTGCTCCAAGGGAATGAGACATTCATCGTAATTCCCCTTTGACATTTTTAGTGAATCATCGATAATATGATTCAACACAAACATAATTGACATTGTTATCATTTTGATTCCTTAAGAAGGCCTTCGTGGCTAGACTGCTCCATGGGATAGAAATATATAATTACTATTAACTGTTGCAATCATAGCTTATTATGCCTTGCCAAAAATTCAAGTGCTAAAGTCTTCAATTGTTCAAATTATTCATGTTGATCAAACGACCTCGTTGCTTCATTTAATTGTATTACCCTCATCGACTCGTCGCTTGATGGGGTAGTCATAAAAACATTCATAATAAAAAACAACATTTAAATGCTCAATCATTGCTAAGTGCATTCATTCAAGAATCATTGTCAAATACAATCATGCACCATCCTTGCTTGGGGCAAATAAGTAAAATATCAAGATCAAATTCAAGCAAACTGGGCAGCTAGTCTCCTAATTTATGATTAGACTTAATCTTGTCTCCTAATTGCTGCTAAGGCTAGGATTTGACTTAAGCTTGTCTTCTAATTGCTGCTAAGGCTAGGATTTGACTTAAGCTTGTCTCCTAATTGCCACCAAGGCTATGATTTTGACTTAAGCTTTCCAGAATCAAGTCCTTCAACTCATTGAAGGCAATGATTCAACGATGCATGCTCTTTTCATTATTGGGACAGTTAATATTGATCAGACTAATGATCATCATGCAACCTTCGACATCATTTTAGGAGGTCTATTTTTGCTCACGCATTGTTCGATCTCACAACACATCACAAAAGGGGCATCTATAGACACCTAAAATACGTCATGTCGATGGCGACTACTCATATGGGACATGCTAGAAGACCATATGGAAGACCTTTGGACAAATCCAAGGTATAGCAGTGGTTCTTACCACTCAATTGGGTATCTTTGCCTAGTCAGTTCTAGCCACGGCTGACACCCACGGTTAGAAGTGCTAACCATGGCTGACACCCGTAGTCCCTAATTTGCCAATTGGGGACCGTAGCTGACACATGCGGTTAGCAAAAGCTTACATGCTAGCTGCAACTGAGACCTACGGTTAGCAATGTAACAAAATCGGGTGACCAAAGTCGAGTAAAACCAGTTGCAATGGCCATTTGCGATAGTTTTCAAAGTGGTTCAGGCTCGAAAGCATCCAGAAGCTTCCTCCCAACTGCAAAATCTTATTCTTGGCTTCTCCATGAAGCTAGAGCAAAGATTTTGGGAGTCTACTTAAGACCCCAATTTTAGAGAGCAACAAAGAATGAATAACAACTCAATTGCATAGCGGAGCCCTGTTGGATTGGAGATCAATTTCACATCCCCTTGAGGAGTAACAAAGTGTTGTCCAATTAACCAAAGACAATTGTGCATGCATCAATGGATATCTCAAGAGCTTGAGGAGCAAGCTTAACAACTAACATACTTCCATTGCCAATTCCACCTAATGCGCCACTAATTCAGTGTTCCAAGACACAGGTGACCCTTGATCATCAATTCCTTGGAGGATTTGAGAGTTGTTGGCCCTGGTTTTGAGATAAAGGATACATTCATCTTAACCATGGCTGTCAGCCATAGTTAATAGTGCTCACCGCACCTCAAACCTACGGCTAGGGTTTGATGCTCTCTTTCCTCCATTTTAGCATTAGATTTATATTTCTAGTCATGGATTTAGCTTAATATAGCATAAATCCACATTTTAGCAGATATTTGACCGTTTAATTTAGGAATTAGAGGTAGATTTGCTTCATCTTTCCTTGCATTTGTTAATCTAGACTAGTTTCATGCTTTTCAAGTTACAAATTCTTGATTAGAGTGCTTCATAGATAGATCTATGCTTATTTTACATGCTTTATTACAATTTCCTCATTTCTTGCATAGATTGATAGTTTTACATGCTTTCTTGATTTTATGTCATTTATTATGCAATATTCCTCCAAAATACTCATCAAGAGAGGCCTCCTTTGTTACTAATTGCTTCTTGTTGTTTCTTGATCGTAGGGAATAGGATTTGAATGAGAGATAAAGCATCCAATTCCTTCCTCAACGCGAAGAAGAGGGTCATCAAAACCCTAGAGTAGTTCATGTCACCTTGAGGGTCATTTTGATCACACCTACCCTTGATAGGGATTAGACACTATTGTAATTGATGTATCAAATGGGTTTCTCTAAGAGGGACGAATCTGTAATTTGAATCCATTGAAATTAATAAAGGATTCCTTGTATTCATGTTATTTCTTGTTATCAATTTATACATGCCTATTTGTGTATATTTCTTCAATTGAAATAGTTAGATCGGGTGTGAGCATTTTTGGTGATTACACAATGATGTTGGAGGATGTCTATCAGATATTACATATTTTGATAGAGGGATGGTCGATTGAGTCTACTCACCATGATCGGAGAGAGGCAGTTATGGAGAGGTACTTTGGCAAGGGGTTGCGGAGGAGGCGATAGGGGACTCTTCCAGTGGAGGCATACTGGTGGTGTATTGGTATGAGGCCAGGGTACTGGATGTGAGGCACATTCTACTAATGACACTGATCTCTAATATGCTTCTACCAGACTCATCGGGTGCCAGGTTTCCCTGGAACCTTCTGGAGTTAGTGTTTACTCTGGTAGGGTGCACTGTGGAGCGACCACTAGTGATGGCATGGGGGATGACACTACTGGCACAGTTGTATGATGAGTTGTACGAGATCCACTCCTAAGGGTGGAAGGGCTTGGGGTGTAGCTTTCTACTACAGGTTTGGGGATGGCAGCATATAGCGGTGGATAGGTCATAGGGACTACCATGGATGACACGGGTACAGCTAGTGGACCGAGATATTGGCTACGGGATCCTATGGTAGGGGGCCCAGGAGGTAGGATAGAGTTGACGTTGGGTGGGTGACATGGGTCATTATACCCAGTATTTTGTAGGACTCAGAGCAGTGGATGTGTTCTGGAGACCCTACAGGGATTGCCCAGCATGGGCTGAGGCAGAGGCACAACTTTACTGGGTGAGGTGAGGGAGATGGTTGGTTGGCCAAAATAGGATAGAGTGGGAGTTCTTTCCATATGCTCAAGTTATACGGTAGTTTGAGCTATGACAGGGGTTGCCCAGTGAGCCAGTGGTTTACCGATACTGTAGGGATGAGAGGACACTGAGGTGGCTAGTGGTGGAGGCGGTTGGAGGGATGCGGATCCTGTAGTAGACATTCTAGATTTGGATGATGTCAGGACTACAGAGGAGTATGACTCTTGGTGGGTGATGCATGCCAGTGGTGAGGAGAGGGGCCACTAGGGGGTGGTGCAGTAGGGGTGATAGAGGAGGCTCATCAAGAGGCTCCTGATGAGGACTAGGTCGAGGCAGGTGAGTGGCATGGGCATGGGCACATGGCAGATGAGCAGGTAGACCTCCTGGACTTAGGAGATCGGGGTGACTTTGGGGATGATGACACTAGGGATCAGGGGGTGTAGGCACAATAGGTGGCATAGGGTGACATAGAGACTAAGCTATGGGATGAGCTGATCAAGGTTAGGTAGGAGAGAGATCTCCTTCGAACACAGGTATAGGATGCTCAGGTAGATATAGCAGCTCAATGAGCATAAGTACAAGGTACTCAGGTAGAGATAGTAGCTCTATAGGCACAGTTGCGATCTTGAAGTCCTAGGTGGGAGGGATCCAGTGGTGAGGATGTGGCTAGGCTACAGGTGGAGGTGGCACGACTCCATTCTATAGTGGAGACCTACCAAGCATGGTACCAATGGGGGTGGACCTACATGGATGAGCTGGAGAATGAGGTGGTGCACCTTGGAGGGCACCTACCAGATGATTCAGCTATCAGTGGATCACACCAGAGTCGATGGAGCGGGACAGGGTAGTCTTCAGCTAGGATGGAGGCACCTGGATCTAGATGGAGGGTAGATAGGGTAGGTGGTAGCAGGTATGGGAGTTCGCATCAAACTCCAACTGTGGGTGGGAGTGTGAGCCGTAGCACCGGTTCTATGCGACCAGGGTGATTGAGGCTCTTGTGACTCTTTTTGGATTTTTGGATGTGTAGCAGTGTGAGGTCTGAGGACCTACTTTATTGTAGCCTACGGGTAGTATGATGTATCTTTTTACCCCATACATATACATATATATATATATGAGCTTTTATGTGGTTTATCATCATGTGTTTATTGCTTTATGAGATGTATGCAATGTGTTTATTTGCTTTATGATATGATGATGGATGTCTATCATGTATGCATATGTGGTAATTTGATTTGATTTGATTGTATTTGCATGGATGCATATTGAGATGGATGATGTATTGATCTAGATGATGAAATGTATATTATATGACATACTATGTTAGCACCATAGACTGTATAGAATTCATCAATTCATGTGTAATGTTGTCATGAGACTATGTAATGTATTTGTGAATAATGTAAACTGACATATATGTGATAAAATGGAATGAATGATAGGATGTTATAGGATGTCTATGAGGTTTTCATGAGACTCAAACACTCTAGTCAACTGGTCAAAAATTATATACTAACCATGCAAGACTTTTTGACAAGGTATGAATCTGCTAGGATGACCAAGATACTCAATATCCCTGTGTGTGCAAGTGAGTTCATTTTGTGATAAGCATAAGATTACCCTAGTGCCAAATGGGATTAATGCAGCCCATATATACTGAAGATCACCCTATGAGTAGCATGATCCTAGGTTTTGTACTTAGTTGGATTAGACCACTAGGTAGTATAGGCTACCAAAAGCTAGCTCATCCACATGCAAACATTGGTCTGCACACACACAAAAAGCTAATGTGATAGACATATCATCATGCGTAAGGATACCACCATTGCCAAGAAGGCTTGATGCCACCAAACCTGTAATGAGGATCACCTAATGGTTTGTCGAATGCTGAGAATTCTAGGGATTCAAGTTCAATACTCCCTTCTTTTCTTTTATTTGAATTCAAGGATATTTGCTCATATGTAGTGATGATAATCACTATTTATTTTGTATTTTGTTTTCTTTGAGCAAGGGATTTGGGGAGTGGTGATAACCACTATTTATTTTGCTTTTGATTTTTTCTTTTTGGGATTTTGATCATTGATAGTGGTGAAAACCACTATTTATTTTGGGGAATTGGGTAAGGAGGAGCTTGTCCTTTTGCCAATTCTTAGCATTCTTGAACCATCCACACAGGGGGATGAGCAGGATAAACTTTTCACTTAAGGTAACCTAGACCACTTCATAGGTTTCATCTTTCCTTATGCAAAACTTGGATTTATTAGTGTGAAATATGTGTTGGGATTTTGATGTATACAAGGTATAATCTAAGCAAGACTCTACCTCCTAAAAATCAGGATAGCTTTCTACAAAATCTGAAAAGAAAACTAGAGATGGCTGAGTGACCAAAAACCCTAATGACATTCTAGAACAAATGGCTAGGTGAAGGGAATGGACACAAATATGAAAAGTGGGAAATGTAGGTGGAAATGATAGGTGAAATATGGAATGATGTGAATGATGACTTGAACAACATAGATTTTGAATGATGACTAGTGTACAATCGTAGTGCTAGACATGTATGAGCAACTCTAAAATGCAAAGTGCAATGATGAGTATGCCTAATGCAATTGATTATATAATGCAATGGTATGCAATGTAATGTGATTTTAATTTTGATATTTTGATAATGTTTTTGAATTTTTGATATATATATATGTATGTACATGTGACCAATGGGTTTATGGGGGCCATTGGGGCATTTGGGGTGACCAAAGGGCTTATGGATGCCTTTGGGGATTTTTGGGTTGACCAAGTAGGTTTTAGACACCCTTAGAGCATTTTGGGATGACCTAGATGGTCATAGACCACCTAGGAGCATTTTGGGTTGACCAAGTGGGTTGTAGACACCCTTGGAGCATTTTGGGATGACCTAGATGGTCATAGACCACCTAGGAGCATTTTGGGTTGACCAAGTAGGTTGTAGACACCCTTGGAGCATTTTGGGGTGACCTAGATGGTCATAGACCACCTAGGAGCATTTTGGATTGACCAAGTGGGTTGTAGACACCCTTGGAGCATTTTGGGGTGACCTAGATGGTCATAGACCACCTAGGAGCATTTTGGGTTGACCAAGTAGGTTGTAGACACCCTTGGAGCATTTTGGGGTGACCTAGATGGTCATAGACCACCTAGGAGCATTTTGGGTTGACCAAGTGGGTTGTAGACACCCTTGGAGCATTTTGGGGTGACCTAGATGGTCATAGACCACCTAGGAGCATTTTGGTTGACCAAATGGATTGTAGACACCCTTAGAGCATTTTGGGGTGACCTAGATGGTCATAGACCACCTAGGAGCATTTTGGGTTGACCAAGTGGGTTGTAGACACCCTTGGAGCATTTTGGGGTGACCTAGATGGTCATAGACCACCTAGGAGCATTTTGGGTTGACCAAGAGGTTGTAGACACCCTTGGAGCATTTTGGGGTGACCTAGATGGTCATAGACCACCTAGGAGCATTTTGGGTTGACCAAGCTGGTATGTAGACACCCTTGGAGCATTTTGGGGTGACCTAGATGGTCATAGACCACCTAGGAGCATTTTGGGTTGACCAAGCGGGTTGTAGACACCCTTGGAGCATTTTGGGGTGACCTAGATGGTCATAGACCACCTAGGAGCATTTTGGGTTGACCAAGCAGGTATGTAGACACCCTTGGAGAATTTTGGGGTGGGCCACAACACTCTAGGCATGGAAAGGCCATAAATGAAGGATGTTCAAGGGTTCAGGATCCTTGATTCCTTCAAGGGAGGCTAGGTGATAAGTTTTGGGTCCGATCTGACTAGTGATGACAAAGGGACCTAACCAGTTTACCATAAACTTGTCCCATAGATGGGGCGAAAAATTAGAATTTTGTTGGTTCTCTTTCAGAATGAGGTCACCAACCTGAAAGTCTCTAGGATGGACTTTCATATTATAGGCTCTCTTAAGTCACTCTTGATAAATGCGTAGGTGCTCAAGAGCATTGACATGATATTCATCAAGCAACGTAAGCTGATCTAGGTGAGCCTACTATGCGGTGTCATCATCGATGAACTCCTGCATGGATATGCACAGTGATGGGATTTCTAGCTCTAGAGGCATGACTACCTCGGTGCCATACACTAGTGAAAATGGAGTTGCCCTAGTGGGCATCCGAATGCTAGTGTGATAGGCCCATAGAGCAAGGGGTATTTGTGTGTGCCAATCGGTGTGATTTTCTTTAACTATTTTCTTTAGAATGGCAATCAATATTTTGTTTGATGCCTCTACTTGCCCATTTGCTTGTGGATAATAGGGCATCAAAAAGTTATGTTGAATATTATACTTTGCTATCAAAGCATGCACATCTTTATTCTTGAATGATGTCCCATTATCAAAAATGATCTTGGATGGAATACCAAAATGACAAATGATATTATGCAATATGAACTCCACTATGCGGGGTCCTATCATAGTGGTAAGGGGAATTGCTTCCACCCATTTTGTAAAATACTCGATAGCCATAATGATAAATGTGTGATGGCCCGAGGAGGCAGGTGAGATTTTCTTGATTAAATCTAACCCCCATTGCGAGAATGACCAAGCTGATTGAATCGGTTGTAAGGCCTGAGAAGGTACGTGTGTCAAGTTAGCATGGTGTTGACACTTTATGCACTTCTTAACATATGTGCAACAATCTCGCTCTAAAATTGGCCAATAATAGCCCATGTGAAGAATGCACTTAGCGATGGCCATACCACTAAAATGGCCACCGCAAGTACCATCGTGTGCTTGGGCCATTGCCCAAACTGACTCTTGATGCTCTAAGAAGTGAAGGAGGATACCTTCATAGCCCCGATGATACAAAATATCTCCAAGCAAGACATATTTTTTGCCTTTCATTTAAATGTCCTTTTGGTGGCATGCGACAATCCAGGAGGGAGATTACCAAGCTTTAGGTACTCCCTGATTTGTGTGGACCAGTCCTATTGTGAGGAAGCCTCGATTGCATGAATTGCCTGTCCCTCTTGAAGTTCATCCTGAGAGAATGTTGATTGGGAAAGAACTTGTAAGAATAGCATTGTACTACTATCAAAAGGGGTTTGAGGGAACAAAGTCCCCCAAGTGGCATGATTCAAGTACTCATGAATGTGCGAGAATCTCTCTTGATGAGGTTCAATCTGAATCAAGTGGACTTCTAGTGTGGCTTGAGTGTTCTCATGCTCAACCATAGATTGTGATAGCATTTTGACCTGAATGGTTGTCATCTCATCAGTAGGGTTCTATGGGATCAAGGACCCTAGGGAGGCCATTGTATCCACAAAATGATTAGATGATCGAGGGAGTGCCTCGATGTCATACCATTCAAAATTTACTAGGAGTTTATCCACAAGGGCTTTATAGGCTTGCAGAACTAGACACTTGCATTGGAAAATCCCTTTGACCTAGTTTACAATGAGCAAGGAGTCACCAAAAATGTTGAGCTTGGTTATTCTCATGGTGATAATCATTTGAAGACCTATGAGCAAGGCTTCATACTCGACATTGTTGTTGGTGCATAGGAAATTGAGTTTGAAAGATAGGGGTATGGGAGCCCCTTGAGGTGTGAAAAACATGATCCCTACACCACCCCCTTGCTCGCACTTGGAGCCATCAATAGAGTCATATCATCCTATGACTCAGGCTCGTCAGAATCAGGTGATTCTGATATTTGGAAGACTCCATCATTGGGAAGCTCCATGCTAAGAGGTTGATCATCCTAGAGAGGAGCCTCTATGAGTTGATCAGTGATGACCTGACCCTTAATTGATTTTTGTCTGATAAATTCTAGGTCAAACTCCATCAACAACATGATCCATTTCATCATGCGACTATTGTGATAAGTATGACTCATCATGTATCGCAATGGATTCTCTTTTGATACAACATACGTGGTATGACTAAGCATGTAATGGCATAGCTTCTTGGTGGTAAAGACCATTACTAGGCATAACTTCTCAATGTATGCGTACTTGATTTCATAGTTGACCAAGGTGTGGCTAAGATAGTAAGTAGCATGTTCCTTATGCAATTCATTGTTCTAGGCTAACATGGTGCCCAATGCAATCTCAGTGGCTGAGATGTATAAGTGGAATGACACTCCTAGTCTAGGTGGAGCCAATACTAGTGGTGAAGCTAGATATTGCTTGATTGCATCAAAGGTAGCCTGACACTCATCATCCCAATGGAATGCGACCCCCTTGTGCAATAATTTGTTCATGGGTCGACACTTGTCCGACAATTGTGCTATGAAGCATTTGATGGATGTGACCTTACCTTTGAGGCTTTAGAGCTGCTTAATGGTAGTTGGGGGAGGCATCTCGAGGATTACCTTGACCTTGTTGGGGTCCACTTTGATGCCTCATTTAGAGACTATAAATCCCAAGAGCTTTCTAGATGTGATGCCGAAGATGCACTTCTTGGGGTTCAATCTCACGTTATGCTCAATAAGGTGATCGAGGACTTTGCGCAAGACATCGAGATGCTCATGGCATAATAAGGATTTGGCTAGTAAGTCATCCATGTAATCTTCCAAAATCTTATGCATGTAGTCATGGAAGATGTATGTCATGGCACGTTGGTAGGTAGCACCGACATTTTTAAGGCCAAAAGGCATGACCTTATAGCAAAATGTTCCCCAAGGCATTGTGAATGTCATTTTGAGTTGGTCTTCTAGATTGATACGAATCTGATTGTACCTAGAGAAACCATCCATGAGGGATAACATTTCATGGCCCGTTGTGGCATCTACCAGGGCATCGATGCTCAGCAAAGGAAAATCATCCTTAGGACTCACTTTGTTTAGGTCTCAAAAGTCGGTGCAAATGTGAATCCTCCCATCAGGCTTCTTGATGGGAACCATGTTGGACAACCATGGTGGATAGTCTATAGAAATGATAAACCTAGCATCCAACAACTTCTATAGCTCATATTTGACCATTAGGGCTACTATCGGATGCATCTTTCTTAGCTTTTGCTTAACCGACTTGGCCTTGGGGTCAAGCATCAGATTGTGGGTGACTAGATTTGGATCCAGTCTCGACATGTCTTTGTAGGACCATGCAAAAGCCTCCTTCTTTCTGTGAGAAGGGCTATGTAATCGACTTGCTCTTCGGAGGGGATAGGCTTTCCCCTAACTTGATATATTATGGATTCTTGAGATCTGAGCTGATATCTTTGTCAATCATTGGCTCGATTGACATATGTGATCCCTCCTCCAACTGGTGAGGAGTAGGGATCAGGTGAATGTCATCAGCTAGATTTAGATCAGCAATTGGAACCTCAGGTTCCTCCTCAGCATGGAAGACATCATGAGTAGGCCTTGGAGAGAAATGAAATGGCTACAACATCTCATCACAAGGCCAGTACTCAGAAGGTGATGGGGGGAATCTCCTTGATCAAAGTCAATTACCCCCAAGTCGAGGTGCAATGGCTTCAATGGGTTATTTAGATCTCGCAGGGGCTCAAACAGGTCTATGGAAATCATGTTTATGGATGGATGATTTCCCCTAGGTGGTTGATGGTGTCCATGGACATCAGGATGTCACAAGACTTCTAGAGGTGGTTGCGGTGGAGGCTGAATGATCGGAGGTGGTCGGTGTGGCTACGGGTGAGCTTGCTCCTCTAAAGGTAGAAGTTGTCACTAGATGGGATCATGTAATGGGAACATGCACAAATAGAACTCATCATCATCATCCAGAGGGATGATCCATGTGTATTCTCCATCAGAGCTAGCAGAGTCAATCGACATGACTCCATAGTCTGACTCATCATCGGATGTCCACTCATAAGGGGACCCTAGATCCTCTTCCTCACTATCATGGGGAAGAGTGTATGAACCTTCACCTCTCTCATAAGATTGGATGACATCACGAGGTGGGTCATCATCTCCCAAGGGCATAGGGAAGTAGTCCCCCAGTGAGTAGACGTGATTGGGGTTGGCATAAGGGTCATGCGTAAGCTCATCCCTAAAGTCTAGAGTCATGCACTCTAAGCTATCTATGAGGACATCGAGGGGCACAAGCTTGTTGTGTCCCAAACTAGACTTGTCATAAGGCATTTGATACTATGGCTGATAAGGAACGTGGGTGCCTTGCTCATACAGGCCCAACCCATAACCATGCCAATTACAGAGATGAAGATACTTCATGGCAAATTCAAGGTTGGACATGTAGTTGATGTCCTCGAAAAAGGGCTCTTCATCCTCCTCCTACTGTTGGTAAGGCTCAATGCCATAGTCGAGACCCCCATAGATGAAATTCATTTGATTGGGGGGAAGACCAAGAGGTATGATAGTACCTATGGGAAGATGAGGTCGACCCATGTCTTGCACTGACTCGATGGTAGGAGTGGTTGTGACATTCCTAACCATGTACTCTCCCAAACTGGTAGAAGCTAGATGCATGGTGACCTATGGCTAAGAAGGAGGAGATGGGAGTGAGGCTTGAATTGATTCAATATTTACCTCATGAGGTAGCTCCTCATCCACTAGGCTAGGAGTCTCACTGGTGGAGATGGTGGATATGGTCAGAGGGCTCTCATCAATAGGCCTCTTCCCCATGTCTCTCGATGGAGGATTCATCGATGATGAAGGCACATTTGGGGGTGTTAAAGATGAGGATGGTATGGCATGAGATGATGATGGATTGAATGAAGGTGATGGTGATGGAGTCAGACCTTGGCTGGATTCATTCGGTTGAAAATCTAGATGGGTGGATGGTAAGGTAGACTCAGGGATCTGCTGCACCATGTTGTAGTACTTGAAGGGTTCTAGGTCTATGGGGATGACATGAACTTGCCCTTCATAGGTGTATTTTAGGCACTGGTGAGCAATGGAAGGGACACACTTCATGTCCCTGATCCAAGGTCTACCCAACAAGATATTGTATGCCATCTCACCCTCCAAGATGTGGCACAGTGTCGGTATGGTCTTTTGCCCTACCTGAATGGGTAGGACTATTATGCTGACTATCGAGCATATGGCATCATTAAATGCTCGAAGGGTGTAGGTAGATGTGACAATATGGGATGTTGGGAGCTTCAGATGCTTGAGAGCTATTGTAGTGATGATGTTGCTAGAAGACCCAATGTCTATCAACACTCTCTTGTAAGGTGTTCCATTTACACATGCGATGATGTGCAAAGGGGGATCCACCATATCATTTGGAACTGGTTTAAGTTCATCTTCTCGAAAGGTAATCATTGGTTCCATGCATTGCTGCACATGCCCCACAAAATTATTGAAGGAGTTAGACTCTTAGGGCTGAAGCTCTATCACCTTAAGGATATCCATTAAATATTCTCTATGAGGTGGTGATTGTTGAATGAGCTCATAGATGGAGAGTTAGGTAGATGTCATTCTCAAGCTCTGAGTGAGCTTGCTCTTGATTGTGACCATAGGCCTAGGTGGGAGGCTCGACACAAGAGGTGGTAAAGGCTATGATATCGAAGGAACATCACTCTGAGCCATTGGTGGTGTGACTGGACTTGGGTACCACCTATTCCTCATTACAATGTTGATCATGCCGACATACCCTTGTTGAGGGGGTGCATGATGAACCTCATTTACCTAGGGCACTGGCTTGGCTTGCTCTGCATGGGTAGGCAAGGGGTCTTTAAACACCTCCATATATTGGTTGTTTGGTGTGATAGGGTTGTCTACCTGAAGGGCATTCCTATCGATCATGTCTTGCACCAAATGCTTGAACTTATAGCACATTTGCACATCATGCCCATTTTGCCTATGAAATTTGCAATATAGGTCTTCTCGGTATCCTTTGGGCTTCGGTGCATTTGGGTCGATAGGTCGACTCTCAGGTAGATTGATCGAATTAGCCACTAAGAGGTGCTCAAAAAATGAGTCCATAGACTCTGCAATGGGTGTGAACTATCACTTGGGGTGATGTTATTGATTTTGCCCTTGACTATTCTGGTTGTCCTTGGCATAGTTCCTAGGTGTGGCCTGATAATTAGGCTTTTGAGGTGGTTTATGCTGGCCCTAGGATGCTAATGGCAACCTGATTCACTATTGTTGGCTTAGGTTACACTGGGGTATTCTTGTTCCACTTCTTCTTGCGAGGCTTCACAATCTCTCCCTCTTGAATCTTGATGTCTTCAATGGTCCTAGCCTATGCTAGGGCATCTTCAAGAGTCGGATATTGTTGCAGTTGCAACAACAAGGAGATCAGCTTTAGGTAGCTCTTGGCAAACATCTGAGTCAACTCCGACATGGGGAGTAGATAAGGTAGCTTGGAGAGCAATGCTCACCACCTATTGCCATAATTTGCTATTGACTCATCGTCATATTATTTCAACCCAATGAGATCAGCCAACGTCACCTTCCTCTTGGTATTGAAGGTGAAGCGTTCTAGGAATGCATCTACAAGTTGATCCAAATTATGGATGCTATGCTTTGAGAGTTGGGTAAACCACTCCATGGTAGGGCCAGAGAGGGTAGTCATAAATATCCACAAAAGCAAAGCATCATTATCCTGGATGCCAAAGCATTGACTCAGGAATTTGGTGACATGTTCCTACGCATCTTCCTCTCCCTTAAAGGTAGCCAACTGAGGCATATTAAATTGCTCTAGATAGGGAGGGGCAGGAACCGAAGGATGAAGGGGTTGACTACGTAACTAGTACAAAGTGGGCTTTTGAGATCCAGACCTAGAGGTCTTATTCTCTACTAACTCTAGGTGCTCTAGCAATGCTTGATATGCATCTAAGGATTTAATCTCCTCATCCTTACTCCTATCCTACGATGGAGGTCGAGGATCCTCAAGCCTATTTTGGGGTGGTGGCATGTCACCCCCCTACCTTGGTAAGGTATTTCCAAATATTCTACCTCTAGCTCATGCTCGATGTAAGCCCCATAGGGCATCTCTCGAGCCGATCTATAAAGAGGGGTATCTACCCACTATGGGCACCCTATGTTTGGCCTAGGAGGCAAGTCTTGATCTAGCCTAGGAGGTCATGGAGGTAACATTGGATAAGGCCTAGGAGACCTATCTCGAATGAGCATGGGTTGCCTCGGGTGGACTTCTTATCTATATGTTCTAGGGATAGGGACCCTCTCACATAAAGTTTTCTAGAATAGCTCATTGGTCTACCATTCGATTCTTTCTTTCTCAAGTTGATGCAAGTGGTCTAGTTGCTCTTTGTCTCACTGAAGCTACTTGAACTATGCTTGGTATTCCATATATCTTGCAACCACTTGATTGATATATTCCACTATGTGGGGCCTAGGAGGCCTAGGAGTCTCACCCTGAGGCTGACCTCATTCAAGATAATCTATGATATCTATCATGTGCTTCCCTCGATCGAGGGTAGTCACATTGACTTGAGGTTCGAGCCTGAGCATATGCTCATTGTACTCAGTGGGCATAGAGGCACATCATGCATGCATGGTATACTACTCTTGAGGATAATCAAGGATTTCCTCATGCCTTCCTTCATGAATGAGGAAGGGAAGGGTAGAGTTTGCTCACCTAGAGCGATGAGTATCATACTCATCAGGTTGCCTAAGCTATTGGACCCTATCAGGGTGATGTAGAGGCAAGGTGGGATCAACCTACTCTACCCAATGTGTGAAGTCATGCTCTAGCCCATAAATGGGCATGTCAGACCTATCAGGTACATGGATGCATGGCACCACTCTATCTACTTGCACCTCAATGCATTATTGCCTTTCATCAAGGAAGGCATGTGATGTGTCTACATACCAGGAACACTCTCCTAGGTAAGGTCCATCACCCATAGGGGTGTCCCGCATAGGGCTCCCTTGTAGGTGTTGTTCATGCCCCACTATTTTGGGACTTGGGTGAGTAGAGGCTCGCTAGGGAGGTATGACCAAATCCCTAGGGCTAAAGTGGAGATGACTCATATCTCCTAGTCCACTCTCCATAGCTTCCACCCATGATTGGGCTTGGCTATGGGTGCACACCATTATTACTCTCTACCAAACCCTAGATGATTATCTCCTTTACAAATTCTTAATGAAACAACACACAAGAAAGGAAACACTCAATAAAAACAAGTGATTATCTCTTTTAAGTTTTAGATGTGAATCCCTAAACTATTTTGTGTGTTTCAGATGTGTTGTTTGTAAAATATGACCTTGTGTCACATGTTTGAAATCTTGTTGAATGATAATATTGTGTTTAATTGGATTTCACCTATATACTCATAGCTCGACAATCGGAAATGAAAGTCATGGTCATGTAATCCAACCTATAATGTGTGGTGATGAAGTCCACACATGATCAGGGAGCACAGGTCCTACCGATCCTCACCCATCACCCCATGCACAGTGATATACCTCTCCAAAGAGAGATACATGCTATATCCCATGGTTATGATAGATCTTGGAATCAATATTGGCAAAGAACAAGGTTCATGGGATTTGAGACAATGGATGGAGATGAAAGCCACCTCATTGAACTCTACTAGTGGATGGTGATGAAATCCACCTCACTAGCATTTAAGTGAATCATGGTGTGTGTGGTTCTTTTTAATCCAAAGAAAGTAAACAATGAAGCATTCGATGATCATTCACTAAATGCATGCAAAAGTACATTTTACTTTCAGAAAGCTAGATAAAAAGAGACCTACAAGATGCAAACCCTAAATGATGGCCTACCCATTAGGTAGCCTACATGCAAGCAAACCATACAAGGGCATCATAACTTAACTTATTTTTTATTTTTCTTATTTTTTTTTGTTATTTTTGTATTTATAAGAAAATGAAACTATCTTTCTACCTTTCTAGCAAACAAAGCATGCAAGAAAAATCAAACTTCAACAATTTTTGACTATGTAACAGAAAACCAGAAGTTTAGGTACCTACCTTATCACCCGAGGAACCTATTATTTCTAGCATCTGAGTAGAAAAGGCTCTATTTTGTGGCCATCCTAGGGTGGGATAACTTCCATTTTTATGGTCATCCTAGGGTGGGATGGTTGTGTGGTCATCCCAGGGTGAGCCAAGGAGCAATCCAAGGGTCATTTTAGGGATAGAACGACCAATACAAAAACCAAGAAAACTAAGGTTAAACCTTAAAAAATTAATAGGGATAGGGTCCCACCATGATCACCACTGAATTAGGGGAAAAATGGTGCACCTAAGAGTGATAAACAATATGCATCTATCGCTAATGAGTGATGAGCATCAAAATGGAAGCATGCAAGTAAAAGTGGAAAAGACACCAAATTGCAAGAAATGAAATAAAAGGAAGTTTCTTTCTATTAATTTGATGGTTCAAAACCATGGTTACATAAATGTCCCCTTGAGGGCTCAATTGATACAATTTTTTACAAAATTATGGGGTGCCCAAAGGATCAAGTCCTTTCAAAGAAGCTTGTGTGCACTTCCAATGTCTTTCCTCGTACCCATAATTGAGGTGGGTGAACCTATGATGCCATCACTTTGTTCTATGATCTTGTGCTCCTTCCTTTTATGCTGTAGAAACCTGCACCTACACACAAGGAAATCAGAATCATTAAATAGCAAGTGTGTATGGTGAAAATATGCAATCCCCACAGGCACTAAAAGACTAGAAAACATGAATATGAAATATGCCTATCTAAATCAACTCCAAATGACTTGAAATTGTAGAGGTATGTAAAATAGATGGTTTTGGGAAGATATTACTAAAAATAGAACCGAAATTGCATCCGATGGCATGGCGTAATCGTAGTAGACTTTTCCAAGCCTACAAAACCCAAAGCAAGCAATTTATGCCCCTAAACATATCCAAAATGCATGAAACTTGGATAGAATACATAAAATGACATTTCAAGACAACCCATGTGGTCATATTTGCAAAATAAATAACATTTTCATGTGCATCTCTAGATGAGCTCCGTAGACCTGCATAAGACCCTACAAAACACTAAAAATGTGATATCTCACTCAATATAGCTCCAAAATGCATGAAATTTGGATAGAATGCTCATATAATAATATAGAATATAAATAAAAAATAATAGTAAATAAATAATGCACATATATATCCTCATCCCAGGGTGGGATGGTTGGGACTATCATAGACTGGGGACCATCCTGGGGTGGGATGACCACCAATTTTGCACTTATTTTATCACCAATTCCTCTATGAATTGGTTAGGGACCTCCTAAATAGTGTTTTCATAAAATTTTGTGGTGAAATTCACTCAAATGATTTAGTTTTGTAATCAAATTGTGCCTCCTAGATCACTCACAAACCTCCTTCGCTAGGTAGAGATTTCGAGGGAAAAAGGCACAAAATGGTGAGGGGAAATCTTGGTAGCACTTCATTGCTATGTCTCAAAACTCCTCTCTATATTTTGTGTGGAAAATGGATCCACTTTATAGCCAAAGGAAGCCTTTGGGCAAGAAGGCATGCGAGGGCATGCAGGGCAAGAGGTGCCATTTGGCCAATAGGGTGGCATGCATTGGAGGGGGAAGAGAATCTCCCTATTTGGCCTCTTACATGTAGTATGTCATAAGGATGTTGCATCCTCTGACTTGCATGCTTGAATAGGTAGGGAAAATGGCAATTTTTGGGTGCCATTTGTCCAAATTTGACTTTTTGGGAGTCAAACCTTGTGGTCGTCCCACCCTAGGATGGCCAGTTTGCCACCATCCTAGGGTGGGATGACCACAAACTGTGGCCATCCCAGGGTGGGACGGTCATGCCTATATGGCCCAAAAGCTCCCAAAAGTGGGGTAGAGCCTTCCAAGAGTGGTTAGGACCACTAGTAAACCTCTGAGGGTTGCCCAAGGGGGCCATATGGTGTCAATTAACTAGTGCTTTTGATTGCCTAATCGGATTGACCAGATTTTAGTGTCTATAATATATATACATGGCTTTTACCTTTTGTGTTATAAATTTGTGTGAATGCTTTTGTGGAATGATTTTGTTAAATGCATGTTTATGTTTATGATTGATGCATATGATATGTTATAAATGACGAATTAAATATGGCATGTATGGATGATTATACCTTTTGTGTTATATATTTGTATGAATGCTTTTGTGGAATGCTTTTGTTGAATGCATGTTTATGTTTATGATTGATGCATATGATATGTTATGGATGACTAATGCAATATGGCATGTATGGATGATTAATGCTAATTATGGCATGTTCTAATGCTCATTTATAGTTTAGATATTTGTTTTGACTATTTTCTAGCATTGTTGTTTAATCAGGGGTACCAAAATTAGTTGCATATGGGGTGAATGACTCATGAAGTGACATGGATGTTGACATGGAAGAAGATATGGATGTTGATATGGAAGAAGATATGGATGTTGATATGGAAGAATATATGGATGTTGATATGGAAGACTGCCTATTTTATAGAGACTCAAACATCCTAGTGGCATCAAACAAACTCACTTAAATTATATAATCCTTCCAGGACCATATGTGTGTGGAGTAAATTCATTTACTGAATCAAGAGCAAGGCAATGATCCTATATAATCAAGAACCAGTGTGTGTGCAAGTGAGTTCATTAACTCATCTTGAGTAAATTGGGTAAACATGTTATGGATAAAACCATGAAGCTAGCTTGTCTGTATGAGCAATCAGAGGTATTTTTTAAAGGATACATGTCGCCATGCATGAGCCTACTCCACTGCCAATAAAGCATATATAGCTATGGTAGAGGGTAACTCCATAGTCCATGATTTTTTTTTATTTCTTAAGTTTTGATGATGACTACCTAACCGTCTAACTGGAAAAGTAGTATGATCCTTACAACCCAATTAATCAGTGGTGTGTGATGTAAAAGGTTTAGAGCTTTGAGAAATCAAATTCTCAACCTAAGTATGATGAGAATTGTACCCTATCCTTACTACTCTATCTTTTGAATTTGAAGCAACATTTATAGTGGTGCAAACCACTGTTCTTATGGACTATGTTACATGATGGAACTAGCCAAGATTACGCTTTTCACTTCAAGGTTTATATTAAGTATGGTTTTATCCCTCTTTGACACAATATATTTTTAACATGTGAAAGTTGTGTTTGGTTCTAGAATGTTTTTGGAATCAATTTCTAAACCCAATATTTTCTCACTGGAGATGTGTAATGATCCTAAGAATTACTGGACATTATTTTTAGAGGTTTCTTAAAACACTAGGAGTGGCTGAGTGATCAAAAACACCTAGAAATGTTTGATTGTGGCTTGTGCTAAATAGCAATTTGACTTTATGGAATGGCATGGATGACTTTGCGAAGGTTCCCCTGATTAAGGCAACATGACTTTTGTTGGACCAATTAAGACCTTGAACTGAATAAATTATTCCTAAATATGAAATGCAAAATGTGGATGTGAATGCAATGTATGATGTGTAATTTTACAAAATGCAATATGAAATGTAGGCGAATGCATTATTTGGGATGAAGTGTATGCAAGTGAAATGCAATGTTATGAATAAAGTGTAAAATGTAAGGTGTAACATGAAATATGTAAAATAAAATGCAATGTTATGAATGACATGTATGCAAATATTTTTGTGTATTAGCCATGTATATGTATACATATATCAAATCATGCATAGAAGAGGACCCGTAGACAAGAAAGAGCTAAGACCGATCTCAAAAATCAATGAAAATGTGCATCACCCCATTAAGCTTGCTAATGGGTACTAGGCTTGAGATCCAGTCGGGATAGTCTATGATGCCATCTAACTCTTATGGCTTATCCTCATCTATATCTACCTAGAAAACCCTAGGATCCAAAGGTGAAGGTGAAGGTGAAGATGGAGGGGAGGGAGGAATGTAGTTGGTAGAAGCCCTTAATAGTTCCTTAGATAGGACAAACTCGACAAAGGTTGGATGTAAGGAAATATTGTCCATATTAGTAAGGCTAATGTCAATTGGAATTGGTTTAGCCAAATCATATGGATTGTGGAGCAGGGTGAATAAATCAACAATATTCATGTTGACTTATGGGTAAGGTGGACAAGGTTGGATGGAATGGATGGAACCTAGGAATAGGTTTTAAGAGCTTGGTTAACCTGAACAACAACAAGCAACACAAAACATGTTTTATTAAATGGTGTATTTACATATGTAATGCAAAGAAAATATTTTTTCTATTATTTATTTTTGTAGCGGTGATAACCACTATTTTGAATTATGTGCATATGTTACAAGTTAGCTTATGGAATGGCTTAATGGAATGAAGGTGGTGGTTCACCGGTAGGGTTGGCTCGCTCTTATGGAAGAAGCAAGTGAAAAATGGTCTCATGGATGGGGAACATATTGAGATAAAACTCATCTTGTTTGGTATGGGGAATGATGGGCTCTGATTCATCTTCAAATTCATCCAAAATTATCGAAATAAGATTTAATTCTTTGTATATTTCCTCATCAAAATTATTGGGATGGAGGGCTTCTTCTCCTGAATTGAGGTTAAGACTTTGGAAGGCTTATTCAAAAGAAGATATGGTTGGAAGTGGGTGGAAACCTAGACCTAAGTGATTGTGCACCTCTTGATATAGAACATAGATAGATTGATGCATGCCTTGTTCATGAAATCCTAGTACATGGCCTTACCAATTGAAAATATGGAATAATCGAGATGGAAATCCAAACATGCTTGAAATATTGGTAATTTTTGGTTCTTTGGGCTCTTCTATGGGTGTTGGACTTGATGAAGATTCAATTCCCCCATATACAAAAATAATGCTATTTGGAGTTGAACCTATATTTTAAATTGATCCTATTGCTAAATGTTGGTCACATGGATGACCAAAGTCCTTAGCACTAGGGATTGTGAGGGGTGTGATGGTGATGTCATCGATAATGTATTCACCAATACCAAGATTGGTGAGATGGACTTTAACTTGGGATGATATGATAGGATCATGCTTAGGCAATGGATCAGGAAAGGGTAGAAACGGAAGTATCTCACAATCTATCAACTCGACTTGTGAGACACTAGGCGAAGGGGATGGATTATATTGGAAAGGCTACAAAATGGATTATGATGAAATGGACAACAATGATGTTGATGATGTGGATGGACCATGACCACATGTTCATGTAGTCATTGATGACGATGATGAAGGTATGGTGGTTGATTGAGGCTTGGTGATAGGGAACTCTTCAAGAATAGGATACTTTGATGAAGAGTTTGATGGAATGGCAGATGGATTGGATGATGGCGATAGGAATAGATGAGCGGAAGGAAGCATGGACTCATAAGGATTTGAGATGAGATTGTAATACTTAAATGACTTGATATCTGCTGGTATGTAATGTACCTATCCTTCATGAACATATTTCAAAAATTAATGTAAAATAGAGGGGATACATCTCATTTCCCTCATCCAAGGTCTTCCAAGGAGTACATTTTACACCATGGATCCTTCCAAGATGTGGAACATTGTGTGCAACATTTTAGCCCCTACTTCGATGGGTAAAACAATAGTGCCAACCATGGAACACAAAGCATCATTGAATGCTTTGAGGGTGAAGGATGATTTGGTGATGTGAGATAGAGTAAGGTTCAAATGATGGAGAGCGGATGTGGTGATATTGATAGAGGAACTGGTATCAACGAGGACTCTATTGAAAGGTTTATTGTCAATTAGAGCCATGATATGCAATTGAGGGTCTATTGATCCTGATGAGATTGGCTTTATCTAAAAGTCGTAAAATGTTATGGAAGGATCCATTCATGTTTGAATTATCCCCACAAAGTTATTGAAGGCATAGGATCTTGCGATTGTAATTTGATGGATTTTAGAATTTCCATTAATGCCTCCTGATGTGGGGATCATTGTTGGATTAGCTCATATATTGATAAATTATTGGGTGTTATTTTTAAACTTGTGGTTAATTGGCTACTCAATGAGATGATTGGTTGAGGTGGATGATTGATGGATGGATTTCATGAATTCGATTGACTAGGTATATGAATGGGTAATGATGTAATAGGGGAAACTTGGATAGGTGGTAATGTAGATGGTTGTAAGACACTTGCTTTATGTTGTTACCTTTGTTGATTATTTTGTTGATCTCTAGTGACCACATGAATGGCCCCTACAAACCCTTGGTATTGTTGAATATGGTTTATTTGGTTAGGGGGATTTTTGGTATTAGCTCCCTCTATGTTTGGTTGCACCTCCTCATGATGAGGAAGTGGTGTCTAAAATATTCCAAGGTCTTGGTTTTGTTGGGCAAGGGGACTATTAACTTTAATTACCCCCAAGTCAATGAGGTCTTGGACTACATTTTTAAATATATGGTAATTGTTGATGTCATGCCCGTTTTTCCTATGATAGGGGTAAAATAAGTATTCTCGATAATTTTCATTACGCTTAGTGGGATCATCCGATATAATGTTGGGTAAAGCAAGTTTTTTTGTCTCATACAACCTTCTAAACAGAGACACGTATGACTTATCTAGTGGGGTGTATTGGTGATTCTATCAGACAGACTATCACCGAGGATAATTTTCCATAGGTGGAACTATGTTTTGAATTGTTGGAGCTTGTGTTGTTGAGGTGACCGCATGATAGGAAATTTGTTGTGATACTTGTTGTACATATTGTTTTTGTTGAACCATTACCATCTATCTCATGACCACTTGATTGAGTTGATTGGATTGGGTGACTAGGGTAGCCTATGTTGATTTTTGGTGGCCTAAATAATTACTTTTGTATTGGCCCTTGTTTTTTCATTCTTTCTTCTTGGGCTTAATTGTTAGCATATATGTCTTACATTATTGAGCAAAAGGGTAGCGCACGTAGGCGCTCTCTAAGTTGGTTTAATAACCACCAAGTTGGTTTGATAAACCAACTTATTGTAACCACATTGTAATATTTATATTGATATCAATCGGAATGAATAATCGCTTCATCATTTGTGCATATTACGTATTTCTATATGGTACCAGAGCTTGGAGCTTGGAGAGGTTTGGCGAATGCGGTTGGAGAAGGCGGTTATGATCAATAATTGTTCCACTGCACCTTTCTTGGCAAACCCTGGGCACAACATGGCGGACGAAAGGCATATCAAAGGCTAACGGCTAACGCTGAGTTTGACGCAGGCCGAGTAAGACCAGACCGAAGTGAACTGACCCTGACTGACGGCACACAGACCAAGATGCTGAGGTGGACATAGGAGAGAGGGCGAGGAATCTGGTTTGGATGCACCGTGGCGGATTCTCATTCGCCAACGGGAGGCAAAAGGGCAGCGGGGGATGACTGCCTGAAGGCAGTCACTATAATAGTGACTTGTTTCGGTTTAAAAATCGAAACAATGCATCAACGTGATGCATGTGGGATCATTCCACATTTTTTTAAACAAAAAACATTGCTTCATGTCGCTTTAACATTTCGTTCATGTTTTTTTATTCACGGCCAGCTCTGCAGCTTGGCTGGTTTGTCCGCTCTGTGTTCTAGTTGAGGTCACCGGTTCGAATCTGGGGGGACCCTAGACGTTCTACAAATTTTTGTTGATGCCCCGCGCGTGACTGTGATGGCGGGTGATAGTTTTTGATGCCCTGCACGTGCCTGTGATGGCGGGTGACAGTTTTTGATGCCCATAAAGGTTTTTTGATGCCCAAGAGTGCCCGATGATGGCCAACGTGCACTGTTGATGCCCTGATAAGGTCATTTGATGCCCTGAGAGAGTCATAGTCATTTGACACCTGTGCAGTCAATTTTGATGCCTGGAAGACTCCAAAACATTTTTTTTGGGGGGGTTCAGGTACAATTTTTTTTCTCCTTGTCTATTTTGCAATACGAAGGGGGGAAATCTCAGTCTTCACATGATTCATTTGCAAAATTGTAAGATAAAGGGGGGAAATCAAACCATTTGGAAGAATAATTGCTAGATTTGTAATAGGTGCTTAAATTTGTGGGCATTTGTGATTGTTTCTTTTGCATTTAAATATTCTATTTTTTCTTGCATTAACAATCATAAATTACAAAAAAAAATAAGACCCCAAATTTATACCCTATTTGTGCAATTTATTGCACAACAACGTTCGGTATTTGAGATACCTCTGGTCCACACTTACAGGTAATGTTGTCGTGCTTTGGACTACTGTATTCGCTGCCTAATATAGCTGCAACAACGACGTCTGAGCTTGTTCTCTATTAATCATCGGGGAGAAATAAGGCAAACCAGATCTATTTTTTTTCCATTTCATACCCACATCGTGATTGTTGTTAGGCGTAAATCCTGACGAAAGTTTTTTTTCCAAAGTGTTTAGGGGAAGTTACGCCCCACGCATGAGGAATAAAACTTTCTATGGTAGGTGTCATTAACAACACGATGCTCTTTCAGTATCACCTATGTTCAATATATTGTGCTTCTCATATGTACTTACAGTCTCCCTCACGTAAGGGCGGGTACATATTGAGTAGTATACTGTTCATATATACCTATAGTCTCCCTCACGTAAGGGCGGGTATATATTGAATGGTTACGATATAAAGATCTGGCAGGTATAAAGAAAGGGAGACCAATTGGTGATATAAGGAACCTTCATAATGGCCACAATTCATAAGTATCTCTCAGATTCATAGTTGTTGAAAGGTCCTAACTTTGTTCCATGGAAAACAAAGATGAAAGCCATTCTTCAGTTGGAATATTTATGGGATGTAGTGATTGGCATTGCAAAGCACCCTCAGACAACAGGAACAGATCAAGATGCTTGGGATAAGAAGGACAAGAAGAGTCTCATGTTTATCTTGCTTGCTACTACAGATGAGGTGCAGCCTCATATTTGTGATGCAAAAACTAGTAAGATAGCTTGGGATGCCTTGATCACAGTATATGAAGGAAAGAATCAATCCACTATTCTAAACCTTCAAACTCAACTACATACTCTCAGTATGAATTCTGGGGAAACAGTTGATATATTCCTTTGCAGAGTGGCTGACTTGAAAGCCAAATTGAATGCCATGGGAAAACCAGTGGATGATGATATCTTGAAATCTGTCATCTTGAGAGCATTGCCAGATTCCTACAAGATGTTGATCACTTCTCTCAATGTTTCTGGTAGACAAGTATCATTTGTGGAGCTGGTAAATTTGCTTCAGACTGAGGAGGCAAATCAGGTTCAGAAAGATGACGTGCCAGATAATGCCCTTTCCACACAACAAAGTGGTAAGAAACAAGGTCAGTTTCAAAAAGGGGGTCCTTCTTCCAAAGGAAAAGGGAAGCAAAATCAGTAGAAGGATACAAAATATTGCAAGATTTGTGATATGAATAACCATGACACCAACAGGTGTTGGTTCAAAAACAAGCAACAAAACGATCAAGGTCCTAAGAAGAAGGGCAAAGACAAACAGAAATACAACAAACATAAGCAACCTAAAGGCCATGTTGCTTATGCTGACTCCAACTCAGACTCAGATTCTCCTGGGTCCGATTCAAATTTTGACTCTGAAAGAGCACACAAGGTGCTCATGACCCATACTTCGTCTTCCCAGATAGATGTTGTATGGTATATTGATTCAGGAGCTAGCAAACACATGACTGGGGACAAATCATGGTTTGATACTTTTGCGGAGAAAGAGGGTAAGCCAGTCACAATTGCTGACAATCAAGTCTATCAAGTAAAGGGAGAAGGGGATGTTTCTGTGTCCCTTCCTGATGGTAATTGTCAAATTGAGAAGGTTCTCTATGTTCCAGGATTAGCCAATAATCTGCTCTCAGTCACACAAATGTTGGATAGAAACATGGATGTCATGTTTCGAGTTGTCAAAGGCAAGAAGAGATGTTTTATCACCCACAGTGGTAAACATGTTGCAACCGGATCCTACAAACATGGCTTGTTCATTCTAGATGCTCTTTCAACTCCTCATGTTGCTCTGGCTGCAACTACAAAGGAGGCCACCTCTCTCTGGCATAGACGTTATGGGCACCTCAGTTCAGGATATTTGCTTGAATTACATAGATATGGGATGGTGAAAGGTCTTCCTCCACTCTCATCTATCTTACCAGTGTGCTCGGATTGCTTAGCAGGGAAGCAACATAGAGTACCTTTTGAAACTAGCTCCTCTCGAGCTACAAACCCTTTAGAGCTGGTACATACCGATCTGTGTGGTCCTATGCCAACCAGATATGGTGGAAAGAAGTATTTTCAACTATTTGTTGATGATTACTCATGGAAGATGTGGGTTTTCTTTCTTCAGTTGAAATCAAAAGCATTTCTCTACTTTCAACAATTCAAGAAACTTGTCGAGAAGGAGTCGGGTTGTTTCATAAAAACCCTCCGCTCAGATCGAGGGGGGAATACACCTCTGAAGAGTTTTTAGATTTTCTTAAGAAACATGGGATCAAAAGACAACTGACTACAGCCTATACACCTCAACGAGAATGGAGTTGCAGAAAGGAGAAATCGTTCCATTATGGAAATGGTTCGATGTATGCTAAAGGGAGCACATCTTGAGGATCAATATTGGGCAGAAGCAGTAAACACAACATCATACCTCCTAAATAGAGCACCCACTAGAGCTCTACAAGGGAAAACACCACAAGGAGCTTGGAGTGGTAAGAAACCTTCCATTTCTCATTTAAGGGTGTTTGGATGTAAAGCATTCATGCACATTCCAAAACAGAAAAGGAGGAAGTTGGATGAGAAAACCCTGTAGTGTATCTTTCTTGGCTATGATGAGTATTCAAAAGGTTATCGATTGATTGATCCTAAGACCAAGAAGACACACGTAAGTAGAGATGTTGTATTTGATGAAGCTTTCACATCAAAAGACACATCTACAATTGTATACCTAGATGAAGAAGAACCTAAGAAGGAGGTTCAACTTCCACAACAACAACAGAAAGTCCCAAAATGGTATACTAGCACTTTGAGAGATGCTAAGTTGAATTCCCTTCTAGATCTATCTCTAGATAGGCCATGTACTCGTAGTATGACTCAGCAAATGAGAGCAGAGGAATCTACTTCAGAGGTTGACGAACTTTGTCAACACTTTGATGATTTGTCAATGGGTACAGAAAATGATAGAGAAGAAGATGAGGATGAAGAAAATATTTATATGTCTACATTGAATGCAAATGAACCCACAACGGTTCAATATGCACTTGATAAACCATAGTGGAAAGAGGCCATGGATGTAGAACATAAGTCTCTCATAAAAAATAATACTTGGAAGTTAGTCGATCTGCCAACAGGAAAGAAACCCATAGGCTGCAAATGGGTGTTCAAAGTGAAGTATAAGGCAGATGGATCTATTGATAAGCATAAATCCCGACTTGTTGCGAAGGGTTATGCTCAGAAATAAGGCATAGACTATGAAGAGACTTTTGCCCCTACTGCAAAAATGACTACCATTCGAGTACTTTGTGCCATGGGAGCTCAGTTTGGGTGGAAGTTGCATCAGATGGATGTTAAAAGTGCTTTCTTGAATGGTGACTTACAGGAAGAAGTATACATGACTCAACCAGAAGGATTCGTGGTCGAGGGGCAAGAACAAAAAGTATGCAAGTTGATCAAATCCTTGTATGGGCTCAAACAAGCTCCTCGAGCTTGGTATATCAAGATAGACAGTCACCTTGTGCAACATGGATTCAAAAGAAGTCCTTCAGATGCAAATCTCTATATTAAGAAAAATGGTTCTGATATAGTGATTCTTGTACTTTATGTAGATGATCTGATCATAACAGGAAGCTCGGAAAGAATGATTGACTTAGTGAAAAATGATTTGAAGCAATCATTTGAAATGACAGATCTAGGACTTCTGCACTATTGTCTTGGTTTAGAAGTTACTCAGAAAATATTTCATATTAGAGTAACACAAAAGAAATATGCCAAGACTTTAGTAGAAAAATATCGGATGACTAACTGTAAGTCAAAAGCAACTCCAATGGAGCAAGGACTTAAGTTATCACGATATGATGAATCACCTCAGGTAGATGGTACTCTCTATCGCCAGTTGATTGGGAGTCTCCTATATCTGACAAATACCAGGCCAGATCTCAGTTTTGTTGTGGGCTATCTTTCAAGGTTCATGCAAGAGCCTAAGATGAGTCACTGGAAAGCAGCAAAAAGAGTTCTTCATTATGTTCGTGGTAGTACAAATTATGGTCTGGAATACAAAAAGAATAATAAGTTTTTCTTACTAGGATACATGGACTCGGATTATGTTGGATCCATTGATGATCGTAAATCCACTTCTGGATATGTTTTTCATCTAGGATCTGGACCTGTCTCATGGCACAGTAAGAAGCAGCATGTGGTTGCTTTATCTTCTATAGAAGTAGAATATCATGCAGCCAGTGAAGCAGTCTACGAGATAATGTGGTTAAGTCGCATTCTTACAAACATGGGTCTTCCAAAGAATCTTCCTCTTCATTTGTTTTGTGACAATCAAGGTGTTTTGAATCTTGTCAAAAATCCAATTTTTCATGAACGTACCAAACATGTTGATACCAGATGTCATTTCATTCGAGATGAAGTTCCAAAGCACCATATACAACTTCAATACATTCCTACTGATGCGCAAGTTGCAGATATCTTTACCAAAGCACTTGGGCACATCAAATATGAAAAGTTTTGAGATACTATTGGAATTTGCCAATAATGTAATAAGGGGGGATGTTAGCATATATGTCTTACATTATTGAGCAAAAGGGTAGCGCACGTAGGCGCTCTCTAAGTTGGTTTAATAACCACCAAGTTGGTTTGATAAACCAACTTATTGTAACCACATTGTAATCTTTATATTGATATCAATCGGAATGAATAATCGCTTCATCATTTGTGCATATTACGTATTTCTATATTAATGATACCTTCTTTGATTTTTATGTCCTCAATGATACTAACCTAAGCTAAAGCTTCTTCAAAAGTTTTATAAGTTCTTAGTTGGAGTATCCAAGAGATGGGTTTTAAGTAACTCTTGGTGAATAGCTTAATTAGATCATCCATTGGTAGGGTGAGTGGCAATTTTGTAATGATAACCCTCCAATGGTTTCCAAAATCATTGATAGATTCATAATCATGTTGTCTTAAGGTATAGATGTCAGATAATGAGATCTTCTTTTTGACATTTAGGATGAACCGATCAAATAATTTCTCAATAAATTGGTCAAAAGTATAGATACTAAGGCTTAGTAATTGATTGTACCATTCTATGGAATCCCCTCCTAATGTTTGAGAAAAATTTCAAAGCATGAGAGAATTATCATCTTGGATTCTGAAGCATGCATGAACAAAGGTGCTCACATGTTCTTTGGGATTCTCAGTTCCTTTAAACTTGTCAAACTTGGGTACCATAAAGTCTATCGTATATGGCAGGGTTGTTACCAAAGGATGAATTGGTTGTTTTATTAATTGGCATAAATTTGATTTCTGATTTGAAAATCCAGGAGTGAATTGCATCGATTGATCTATTTGTTTCTGTATGACCTCAATTTGATGGTCTTCCTTAGGAATGTGGAAACCTTGAATTACCTGATGGATTTATGGTGGCATGGAAATATGTTGTGGAGTGACTAAATGATGAAAATATTGGTATTAATGATGAGGTGAAGTGGATGGAATATGATGAATGAGGTATTGTTGATGAAAAGAAGGGGAATTATGGAATGATGTTGATTGATGAAAGGTATGGCTAGGTTGTCCAATGGGAATGGGATGAGTAATGGTATAGCTTGGTGTGGGAATCGGGATAGAAACCACAAATACTAAGGTGCCCATGATGGACCCTGGTTGACAAGGGGAGTCTGAGTAGAGTTATGTAAAAGTGTAGGGTTAACTTGTACTTCCTATTGAGTGTTTTGATGCTAAGTAATTTGTTTAGGTGTTCCCATGCTTCACTAATATCTCTAGCAGAGTCTAGGGGTATGGAGATATATGGTATGACAAACATGGTTGGGATACAATTTACACTAGGTATGGAAACTTATGATGTTGGGACTTGTGAAGCAGCGTTGACTTATACTTCATATAATGGATTGGTGTAGATGGAGGTATATGAGGTGCTAGGATCACATGAATTTTGAGGGATGGATGTATGGGATGAAGGTGCAACTGATGCCTCAAAAATAGGGTTATTATACACCTGGGTAAATATGGATGGAGGTTGGGAAAAGATAGGCTCTTTCTATAAAGCAACATCCTATCTAGGCAAGTTGGGGATGGACTCTAAGATATAATTAGAAGACTTCATGAAGGCTTCTACTTTTTCCATGTCTATATGGGTGATATGGTGGTTGATGGTAGGGGAGTTTGAATTCTCTTGGGGCATGGCCATATGATAGGATGTAGAAGGTAAATAATATGAGGGACCTACAGATAAATCTTCCTATGTAACATTAAAGGTATCTACCACTGAAGTGGTGGGGAAGGTGGATGAAGGTTCCATTAATTTTTCTTGACTTATTGCTTTATTTTGATTTCGATTTAATACCATAAGCAAAGCAAATAAAGATGCAAATTATAAAACCAAATGTAATACAAAAAATTGGAATGCTTAAGGAAATAAATAAACAATGCTAAGGCTTAACCAATGTGGCTTACCTCATTCATTAATTATCTCCTTTTAATGTGTGTTCATTTTATGTGTTGGTTTTGTGTGTTTTTATTTTCTAATATTTCTTAATGAAACAAAGGTGAAAAACTATGGCTAAGGTAGGGCAACGAGATTCTTGTTGGTGATAAAACCCAACAAGTTTGCTCGAAGGTATTATTAGGTGTCTAAGAGCAAATATTGGTGGATGGATATGAATGCCATCATCACCAAATCTCAAGCAATGGTTGGTGATGAAATCCAACCACTACTGTTTTTCATGAATCGTGATGTGTGTGAATTTTTTTAAGGTTTATGTTTTTTATAGTGTACAAAAAATATCAAAAATAATTAATTTCATAAACCTAAATTAGAAGCCAATAAAATACTTCCAAGTTTTCCAAAGGGTGTGAAGTACACCACTTAAGACCCCCTATCTAAATAACAACCAGAGGGTTCATCCACCCCTCTACCTAGAATCACCCAACTAGAAGAGATAGTTTTGGCAAGCTATTATTATTCCAACTTAGACATATAAAAGAAAATGTCTTTAACCCTAATATGCAACACTATATTATGCAATTTTTAGTTCAAATATAGACAAAATGCAGTAGTTTACACCCAAAAAATAAAAACCCTAATCCAAATGTGTAAATTAATGCAGGTTTAAAAATGTAAACTAATATGCGTTCATTTTCTAGATTTCTTAATGATGATTTATTTTATTGTTTAAAATCTAAAAAATACAAAAGATACTCAAAATACATAAAGCAAAAAACTAGGGTTTTAAATAGTCGACTTACTAGAAAGCCTACATTTTTGCTCTTACCTCTCTGTAAATATATCTAGGCACTTTTGAACACTGTTGAGATGCCCGTGGATTCTTTTGGATGTCTTTAAATACCTCTGGATATTTTTGGATTACCTTTGGATGCCACTAGGTGCTTCGTGCACCTTATGCAAACTTTTGCAGGCTTTAAAAACCCTAGATCTAGCAGAATCTGTGAAATTTGTGCTTCTAAAAAAATTGCAAGATGATAGAAAATAGAAAACAAATTAGTAAAATATATCATAAATAATAACCCTTAGGGGGTCCCACCATGATCGCCATTTGAAAGCTACAAAATGCAACACTACAAAAAATGTTTTGAACAAAATAAAATGTAAGATAACATAAGTTTACACAATAGAATGAATAATTTATTAATGGGGGAGCCTAGAAAATCCATTTTTACAAGCTTGGATCCTTGAATCCTTTTTGATACAATAATACAACAATTTAGGGTTCTCCGAAACCCTAAGAAGTAAGGTTGTGGTGTCTTCAATCGCATCTTGATCCCAACAAGGTTGAGTGGGCTTTTGGATATCCAAGGTTGGGCCACTCTAGATGCTGATGTAATGCTCCAGATCTACACACAATGACACAAAAAATAATTAGTAGTATATGCGAGGGCTCCACAGCGTGAGGTCCTCTATAAGGAATAATAAAAACACAAAGTACTATAAATAAAATGGATAGAAACAAAAACATATGCAATTAAATAAATAAATTTAGGTTTAATTTGTTTTACCTTCTAACTATCTTTTGATGCATGATGTTTTACCTTCTAACTATCTTTTGATGCATCACCTGGAGGCTAGGGGAACTTTAGTAATGGGAGCATAAAATGCTTGCGGGCACCTGGAAATTGCAGGAAATACCCATGGGCACTTGGTTCTGATGAGGAGGAGCTTGTGGGTTCCTGGAAGTTGATGGGGAATTATGTAGAAGCAGATCGGATGAGGATGTAGGTTGCAGTGGTGGATATGGTGAGTGAGGGAGGTGAAATACGACGAATGAAATTGGGTTAGGGCACCAAAGGCTTAATATAAAACTCAAGTACATAGGAAAGTTAGGTAACTTAGGGAACTTAGAGAACTTAGAATCAAGAATCAGGAACTTAGGGCCTCAAAAATCTAGGAAAATCAGGAGTTGAGCCATCAAAATAGCTTCTATTTATAATCTAACCTAGAGCATGCTACGGTTTCAACAACACTAATCATGTGGTTGATATTAAATCACATCTAAGGGTAGATAATAAATCTAGGGTGTGGCACGAATTGATGTAAATGGATGGTCGATATTAAATGGATTTAGATGGTTGGGATTAATTCATTAAATAAATACATATTTGTAGACACCAAAATCTAGCCACTTGTAAGTCATCTATACCTTCCTGTTAGCCACGTGTCAGTCATCCACCTTCCCACCATTATTTGGCCCAAATCCACCTTCCTGCCATTATTTGGCCCAAATCCACACCTTCCCGCCATTATTTGGCCCAATTTCACCTTTTCCCGCCATTATTTGGCCCAATTTCACCTTTCTCGCCATTTTTCATTCCCAAATTTATTTAAATTAATATTTATATATATTTTTTAATATTTTAATATATATAAAGATACTTTAAGTGATTTAATCTGAGCCGTCCATCCTTCATTTAATCTCATTCGTCCATCCATCTTAATCCGTTTCACAACCTAGATTTATTCTCTACCCTTGGATCCACTTTAATCTTAGCCACACGTTCAAAGTGTCGTTAAAACCCTAAAGTGTGCCCTAAGAGTAGATTATAAATTGAGTCACCTTAATGGCTCAAAGCCAATGTCTTTTACTATCTCTCTTTTGTTATCTATCGCTATCTATCTCTTCTTCAGCTAAACCTACCCATCCATCACCGTCCCTTTTCATCGCATCCATCACCGCATTCGTCGCCAACTTCGTCGCCATCCCTTCTACAGCATTCTGCAGAGTCCCCCATTCTTGTCGCAAGTGCTCGCGGGCATTTACCCGTAGCCACAGATGCATACCGACGTCTGCAACCCCGATCCAGAAGCACGCGGGCGTTCAGCGATCGCACCAGGGCGCCTTCCGCAGTCGATTTGACAGTTACATCACTTCCAGGTGCCGCCTGGTCTCACCGCGTTAACAGAAAAAGAGGTATAGATTCTAAAGCAAGTAATATTTTTATGTATTAATCCACCGTTAGATTTTGCATTCTATTTATTTCATTTCTAGGGTTTTAGACTATTTTTTGAGGGCTCACACAGTGGAGCCCTCTTACTAGTTTCTAACCTTTTTGTAGTTTTAATGTGTGTAGGATTTTAATGGCAGATTTGATTGGATGATAGCAGCTGCTTAAGCTGGAGTGGTCCGAGCCAAAGGATACAACGAAGCCCACTCATTCTGTTGAGGTTAAGGATACATTCTTCGGAGATGCCACCATATTGTGCCAGCTAGGGTTTCGGAGAACCCTAGCACAAATTGTAATCTTGTATCACGGAAAGGGTTACGAGGCCTCGTTGTACTCAAAAGGAGTTTCTAAACTCCATTGATTAATAAAAATTGTTTGTTTTGTACAACTGTGTTCTGCATTACTTTTTATCGTGATTTCTTTATCTTTTGTTTGGTGTTGTATCTTTAATCTACAATATTTATTAAATATATATTAAAATATAATATAAAATATTATATTTAAATATATATAAATAAATGTGAATAATGATCGAAAATGGCAAGAAAATAGGGATAGTGGACAAATTGGCTAGGATTTGGTGTCTACATCATGATATAATTATTTCTTAATATGTCATAGATTCTCTTTAATCCATAATAAATTTGGGTATACTTATAAAACTATAAATAAATAAATCATATAATAAAGTTTTCAAGAGTTTTAGGATGTTGTTATTAGAAACTATAGTGTTTATTAAATGAGTATTGAATATATAAGTGTTTTCATAATACTTTGAGATATTTTATCTTGACTAATGGATATCTTGATAGAAATTTTGATTTATTATATGGATATTATCAATATCTCTCTTTATTTTGTCTCATCATCATTGTTGTTGAGGCATTATAAAGTTCTCACATGAAAATAAAAAATAAAATTATAGATATCCAAGTTACCATAAGTTGTACCTTTAGACATTATATCTAAAGTTTTCATCAAACTTTCTTTGATTTATTTATGGTCAAAAAATTCATTAAACTAAAATCCATTGTTTAATTTTTATAATAAGGAAGCACAATTAATGGTAAGTATGTTAAAATCTACGAACTTAAGTTTTTTAATGCTTACCTTTATTTTTAGCCATTTAGTATGTAAATATTGTAATTTGAAGTGGGAAACTTGTTATAACATAGCTAGATATCCCATACTCTAGTAGAAGAAAGAATAAATAACTTTGGAAAATTTCTTGGACAATATAATTTTGTGTTTGGTTCATTGAGATAGTAAAATTTTACCATGAATATAAGACTAAAAATCATTAATGCTACATTGGATTCTATATAATATATATGATGTTTGTTTTAAAATTATTTTTAAGTATAGCCTATGAATATGATGAATTTAAATACATTTTTTGAAACATATGTGAAGAGAAATTTTAAGTTTTCACTTTACAAGTGGAATAAATTTTAATAAGAAAATGATTTGGCAAAAGCTTCAAAATTATAAATTCATAAACTAGGCATGAAGGGCAAAACCTTTTAATAAATTATTCAAAGATAAAGAAGTTAATGTTATAAAAAATAATATTGTAAGAGTGTAGAATTTGTGGATGTAGATGAACTATTTAATAAAAAATCTACCTTTGGGATTCACAACATAGAGATTCATATTACACATTTTTTAATTAGATAATAAATTCACTAAGTGGTTTATTAATGTGGAACAACAATATTTTGTCTAATGCTTTGTTGAAGTCTGTGTAACTCTTGTTTTTATATTATATGAGAAATATATATATCTATTTTTTTTTCTTTCTTTCTTTATATTAGGAGAAGGTTTACAAATTACATCAACAACCACCCTCAAGGGGTTTGAACACAAGACCACTTAAGAAACAACCACCATATTTAGCAACTAGTGCAACTGCCTATCGGTAATATATATATCTATTGTTTGTAGTACATGAATAAACAATGATATTTCAATGAGTAAAAACACCATGTCTTGGATTTTTATCAATCATTTGGTTAATGAAAATATCCAAGCAAGTAATAGAGAAGATGTATCATATCCTATTTGAATTCTATTTTTTAATTTTCCATAAATAATTATGTTGATTTTGAATCTATCAAAGAATCTTACATGATATTAAAATTATATTGTGATATAAATATTTCAAGCAAACAATATCCATTGGTTACCTAAGAGTCTCAAGACCACAACACTTTTTTTTATTGATGGGAAAGGGTTTTGAAAGGGACCCTAAACCTTTTACAAAGCATAAAAGTGAAACTAGGTAAATCAACAAGATTAGCCCAAGAAGAAACAAAAAATGGAGCAACTAATACAACATCTCAAACCAAATGGAGAGAGCAAAGAAACCCAAATAAACCTAAGCGCAACTAGTTCCAAGAACTAAAAAAATATTGAAATGAAATTTAGAGTAAACAAATATCATCATCTTGATTGGCAGACCTAAGGTTCTGATGGAAATCAACATGTCAAACCCAAAGGGTCTCTTCCTCAACACCTCTATTAGCAAGTGAGTCAACAGCTCTATTTTCTTCTCTTAACACATGTTGGATAATGACATTATAGTACCTACTAACAAGCCTCTTGCATTCATAAATTATATTGGAAAGGCTCCACAAATGGGATTGCGAAGCTTTGAGACAGTTGATGATCAGAAAGTAATGTCCTTCAATGATTAAGTTTATGGAGCCAAAGCCTTCTAGGACAAGCAGGCCTTGATAAAGAGCTCTCGCCTCAATCAATTTATTGGTTTGAACTCTGATATTATCTTAATAGGCTGCAATGATTTTTCCTTTATTGTCTCTAATTATACCTCCACTCCTAGCCCTTCCAGGATTTCCTTTAGCTGCTCCATCGAAGTTAAGATTTATCAATCTTGTAGGAGGAGGGGTCCAAGTAATACCTGATCTATCAACAACAGGCTGAGGATTTCCCACAACATAATTTGTTAGATAGAAAGTTGCAAACATGCAATATTCAATATCAGGTTTGGGGGCCCCATTTGATGATACAAGGTCAAAATTTTTAGAGGCCAAGGTGGTCATGTGAAGGAAGATGGATTGAGAGCCTTTGGCAATTTCTTTGAAAACTTTGTTCTTACGTTCCAGCCAAATCTACCAGAGGAAGTGGTGTAGGCATGTAGACCACAAGAATTTTAACTAGAAATTAAATAAAGGGTTAGGCCATTGCTCAAACAAAAGAATGATGGAATATGGTTGAACCCAGATAATGTTGACCAAATAAAATAGCTAATTTAGAATGGAAAGAGAAAAAAAAACATTGCAAGAAAATATGAACAGTTGATTCCTAATTGGAATTGCAAAGAGGGCAACAATTGGGGATAAAAAGGCCTCCAATTATTAAATTATACATAGTTAAAATTTGATTTTGAGAAGCAAGACAGGAAAAGAAGCCAATTTTTAGAATCAATTTTTTGACCTAGACATACTTAGTAGGGGTCCAACTAGGTGAGGGGGTATCTTGAATCTAGTAAGTTGATTTAACCATGAACTTACCATCCTCACTAAGCTTCCATATGAGGCTATATTTTTATTGGGAGTTCGTAATAACAAAGGCTCGTAGTATATTTTGAAGGATTTTTGTAGTAAAGTGGAATTGAAATCCAGATCATTGGTGGGAATGGATTTCTAGATATGTCAGTTAGGATACTGAGATATGAAGTTAATCACTTTGCTTTTGAAGGTTTGGTCTATGAAGGGCTTGAGAATTACCATATTTAGCTCAGATATGAGGGGTTATCCTTATGCCAAACATCTTCCTAGAACCTAAAAAAATTACCACATCCAAGTTTTTCTCTCTTTCCCTTCTTGATGATGTCCCTGCATTGAATGATAGAATTCCAAAAGCACGAACCTTGAGGAAGAGGTTGATTATCCATGAAAGAGGTTTGTTGGAGGTATTTATTTTTTAATAAATCAATCCATGTATATTGAGCCTCAGTGAAAATTCTCCATGATTGCTTTGCCATGAGTGCCATATTCATTTTGTGGATTTCCCTAAAGCCTAACCCTCCTTGGTATTTTTTCTTGCAGATTCTATCCCAAGAAACTAAAAATAATCTATTCTGATTTTTATTTCCAACTCAAAGTAACCTCATTTGAATTTGTCCAATATTATGTTAAACAAAAATAGTAACTTTGAATATTGACATGAAAAACATTGGAATACTTTGGAGGTATACTTGCACAAGAGTAGCCTTAGTCGCTTGGCTTAATATTGTTTTTTCACCCTGCTAGCTTCTTGTTGATTCACTCAATGACATTGCTCCATAATAATTTTGAAGGATTTCCATGAAAAAGAGGGAGCCCAAGGTAAGTAGAAGGAAACTAAGAAAAAGTACAACCCGGAATCCTAGTAATCTTAAGTTGACTATGAATGGGAGTGTTTAGAAAATAGATTTTGCTCTTCACAAAAGTTAATTTTTTTCCCAACAACTTCTTCAAAAAAATTTAGAATAGATTTGATTATTTTGGCTTCAATAACTAAGGACAAAGTTGCTAGGATAGTATCATCCACAAATTATTGATGAGTAATGGGCCTGGAAATAGCTGAGGGCTTGATACCATAAAGAAGATCCAAAGAGCAAGCCTATTTAAGGGATATACCAAGTGATTCAACCATGATGATGAAGAGGAAGGGCAAAAAATGGTCACCCTACCTGAGTCCTCTAAAACTTTTAAAGTATACTGCTATTGAACCATTGACAATAACTAAGAACTAGATAGATTTTAAGTGTTCCTTGATTAAAGCAACCCACTCCTCATAGAAACCAAATTTCTTGAAAACTGCAAAGAGGAAGTTTGAAGAAACCTTGTCAAAGGTTTTATTGATATCAAGTTTCAAGAAGAGGCCAAGTTTCTTTCTCTTGGAAAAAAAATGAATAATTTCAAGTATATTAATTATACTATTTGTTATGAATCTACCTCTGATGGAGCTCCCTTGGTAGTGATCTATTATGTCTGGAAGGATAACCTTGACTCTATTGGCTAGAACCTTGGATATGAGCTTGTAAATGACATTACAAAGGCTTATCGGTCTAAAGTTAGAGATGGATTTACTTACTTGGGACTTAGGGATAAGAGCTAAGAATGTTGAATTAACATCTCTAGGAATGGATTTTGATTGTTGAAAGTCTTGGATAGCATTGGTTACATCATTCTCAACAATATCCCAAAAGTGCTAGAAAAACCTAGGAGAGAATCCATCAGGTCTGGGACCCTTATGAGGGTGCATAGATAACATGACATCTTTGATTTCTTCTTTTATAAAATTCTCAAGAATATCAGCATTTGATTCTTGGGAAACAAGGTAAGAAATATTTTGAAGAAGAGCATTACAAGCATGGAGGTAGGATGGTGCATTGGATCCCAAAATATTCTCAAAATTATAAATAGCTTTAGACCTAATTTCATGAATGTCATTGATTCTTGAATCGTCACTCCTAAGGAGTTCCCTAGTTTTGTTAGAACTTTTGTGTCTAAGCATTGACACATGAAAAAATTTAGTGTTGGAGTACCCTTCTTTTAACCACAATGCTCTAGAGTTTTACCTCAATAATATTTCTTCCTTAGATAATAGATTTTGGAATTCAACAAGAAGGTTATGTTCATCCTGCTTGAGACCTGGGTCTAGATTCCCATTCTGAATACTAGATTCAATATTCATCAGTTGTTTAGAGATTTATTGGTTGTCTTGGAAACTATTCCTAAAAATTTATTTATTCCACTGCTTTAACTTAAGATTTATAAAGCAAATTTTCTTAGCTAATTGGGTTAAGGGAGGCCTTGAGAAACTTTATTTCCACCAATTAGAGATGCAGGTTCAAAGTTCAAGGTGTTGAAGTCACATTGACTTGAATATGAAAGGCATTTTGAACTCAAGAGTTGTTTGCAAACCTTCAAATATTAGAGGGTTGTGATCTAACCCTATTTTAGTAAGAAATGTCACAGTAGCATCATCGAGATATTAAATAGCTTCTTTATACAATAAAATATGTCATGTCTCAGCTGGATGAGTTGATTACTATATATGTTATTGCTCCAAGTATACTTCAAATATTTTAAGTGAACATCCATTAATTCATTCAAATAAAAAAAATCTATAAATTATTCAAAACATATGGAAGTGACTGGAGCTCCCCCATTCTTGTTAGAAGCATAGAGAGGGATATTGAAATCACTAGGAAGCATCTAAGGTTCAACACTTATTTGTTTAGAATTTCATATCAATATTTTTATGGGTGGCTATTGGTAGTAAAGGTAGGTACAATGGACATATTAGTATGCTTTGGGTGATTAAGAGGTAAAAATATTAGATCATCTACTTCTTCACTAACTCTTTTTTTTAATAAAGAGGTAAAAATTTATTGATAAAAATTTTGGATTACAGAGTACAATTGAGCTCCCAACCAGGACTCAAATAAGCAACAAAATAGGCTAAAACCACTAGAAAAGGTCGAAACCCAAAGAATACAATAAGAACAAACAATATTTAGTCTAAAAATCCCTATGGATCATTTCCCAAAGGCATTGAGAGTCCCTATATGGGAGACTCTCCTAGTTATCATAATCCTAAGATCCAACAACTCAAAAGCCCTTTTGGCCAGGTAATCATCAACCCCATTCCATTCCTTTAGAATGTGCACAAAGGATATAAATTTGAACTATTCACTCATTTTGATAATTTGAACAACCACCAAGACCAACTACCAATTAACACCCTCCACCCTTTTGTTGTTTAAAATATTAACCATAATTTGAGATTCGAACTCGCAGATAATCCTACACTATCCAAGAGAAAACCCCCTCTACAAGGCCTCGAGAATCACAAGAAATTCCATAAAATTATTATAGTGAACACCTTTTTAAATGGAAAAGAAAAAACTAACCACACCAGCAGAATCTCTCCCAACACCACCAATTCTAGGATGTCCAGAATTAGCCCTAGACGACCCATCAATATTAATTTTTAAAACTCCTTTAGGGGACAGCCTCCTCTTACCATATCTTCTAACCTTATTATTAAGCTGAGGAACCTTACTAGAGCTAGAATATTTTACACCATCCCCAAATATACCAAGGACCTACCATACCTTCTCCTCCCTAGAGTCCAAAAGAGAGTCCACATCACATTTACTATGGATAGTTTCTTGAACCATATACAAGATCCTTTGCTAGATCTGTTGAATAGCCAAATGAATGCCTTGAAAGATGCAACAATTTCATTTCAGTCAAATCTAATAGATGATGCAAGAAGGGCCCAAATTCTAAACCACACGAAGGAAGAGGGTCTTGGTTGGGGGTTTGCACAAACTACTCCAAAAATCCACTATGGAGAGCACATGAAAACAAGAATGGTTTTAGCCACTCCACCAACGATGCCAAATATCTCTGGAAAGGGAGCGTTGGAAAAATAAATGAGAATAGTAATCATCATTCTTACCACAAAGGACACCAAAATAGGGACCCTTAATCTCCTCTTCCTCACATTATTCAAAGTGAGGCATTTATTATGAGCTACCAGCCAGAGAAAGAAGTTACATTTCAACCAAGAAAATATGTTCCACATCTTTTTCCACCATGTGATAGAGAGATCCCTAAACTATTGCTTATCAAGAACCTGATAACCATAGGCTGCAAAGTAGGTTCCCTTGGGATCAAGATTCCAAGTCAAAATATCTTTACCCCTCAACAAATAACAAGGTCTCTCCACGAGAATAAGAGTAAGCACATCTCTATCCTTGACAAATCCCCCCTAGGGCCATTCCAATGGATCTTTCCACCTGTACATCTCCATATTTGTAAAAGACTAAATTTTTTAAAGTCCTCCACACGAGACCAACCCACTTCCAAGAAATAAACACTTAGGGAACATAACTTGGGATATTGAGTCGAGATAGGAACTTGGCCATCCCAAGAATGCTCTTAGAAAAGAGCATCTTATCCTTTATTGCAAATCCAAAAAAAACCCTGCTTGATTAAATTAGCTCCTCTTTTTAGAGTGTCCCAAATAACTAAACCTTTCACAACCAAACTGACTCTAGGGATATCAACCTCAAAAATACCTCTCAAGTATTTACAAGATAGTATTTTATCCCAAATATAATCTTGAGAGGTACATCATCTTCAATAAAGTTTCACAGCCAAAGCCTACCTAGAAAGAGCCACATGTCACAACCCAAGATCTCCCTCTTGAACTGGTCTACATGTAGAATCCCACCTAACCAAACTCCATATAGATTGATCATGTTTTCTAGAACATAAAACTATCTTGACAAAGCATCCATGTCCTTGATGAAACAAGAGGGAGCTATTTGCACAAAACACCTATAAATGGATAAAGTTTGAACAATAGATTTTAAAAGCAACACTCTACCTATAGAGGATAGCCATATGATGGTCCAGTGATTCACCTTCCTTCTAAACTTATCAAGCATAGACTACCAAGAAGATCTAGGTAGAGGATGAGATGAAATCAGAATACCAAGATAAATGAAGAGGAAATTCCTGACCTAGAATATTAGAATACGAGCAATCCTAGCTTGAATAAGAGGAGGGGTATTAAAGAAAAAATAGAAGACTTTTCCTCATTAATCAACTATACAGAAGCACCAATATATATGTCAAGATATCATTTAATTTTACCATATTTCTTGATAGTGGCAACTCCTAGCAAAATAGTATCATCAACAAATTAAAAGTGGGAAATAGGTGGTAAAATACTATCCCACTTCCACCCCTGAATGAGACCCTGCCTAACCTAATACTTGAGCAATATTTCCAACCCTTCCACCATAATGATAAAAAAATAAGGAGATAAAGGATATCCTTCCCTCAATCTCCTTGAGGCCTCAAACAGCTTTGACGACTCATTATTAACAAGAACGGAGAACAAGGAAGAAGAAACACAAATCATCACCCATATAATCCATTCCTCCTCAAATCCAAAAGTAGCAAGACATTTCTGAAGAAAGGATCATCTAAACCGATCATAGGCTTTGTCCATGTCCAACTTAATGAACATAGTTTTGTTTGTAGAAGTTTCCGTCGAGTGAATAGCTTCTGTAGCAATAGGAACCCCATCCAGGATTTGTTGGCTAGAAAAAATCCACCTTACTCCTCAGATATTATTTTGCTAAACCATATCTTCAACCTCTCGGCAATAGTTTTTATGATAATCTTATACACAATATTGTAGAGAGCAATAGTTCTAAACATATCCATGGAATTTTCTCCCTCTTTTTTGGGAATAAGCACCACAAAGGTAGCATTTAGGGCCCTTAGCATCTATTTGTTCTTTTTGAAACTCATGGACCACCTCCAGAAGATCAAATTTGATTAACTTCCAAAACTCTTGAGGCTCAAGGCTTTCCTTTTTTCATCTTGAATACACCATTTTCTAACACCTTAAGGGAAATTGAACCCATAAAGTGCTCATTCATATATCTAGAAACAATCGATGGAATACAATTTAGAATAATCTTTTCATCCTCATCATATGAGAGGGAGTCCTCCTTGAAGAGAGAGGAAAAATATCTCTTAGTCTCTTCTAAAATATCCTGAAAGAAGAGAGCAAGGCACCCTAATAATTCACAAGAGAGGTAATCAGGTTACCATTACGGTGAGCGTTAACTGATTCATAAAATAAGGTTGTGTTTCTACCCCCTTCCTGAAGCTAATCTACTCAAGATTTTTGTTTCCAAAAAATTTCTTCCCTCAGTTCCCATTCAACAAGGTCTTTTACAATCTCAGACCCCTCAACGAGAAGCTCCTCCATGAGTCCTTGATCTCTAATCTTCCTTGAAGATTCTTCCACCCTCCTAAGAGTCGCCAACGTAGCCAAGGAAAGATTCCCAAAATTTAGTCTATTTCATCTCTTCAATTTATACTTAAAAAATTGTAGTCGCTTCATAAAGGAATACATAGCGGTGCCATGAGGAGGTTTGCCATTGGTCCACCATGCTCACATGAAATCATGAAGCTTAGGATCCTGAAGTCACATAAGTTGAAACTTAAAGGAAAGATTCTTCTTTAGCCCTAACTCTAGAGCAGAGAATTTGATAGGCCAATGATCAGATCCCCTACCTTCCAGAATCACAGAACTGGTGCTTATGTTATTACCAATCCAAAAACTAGAGATAAAAAACCTATCCAATCTCTCTGAAATAGAATCTTCCCCACATCTTCACTAACTCTTTGATTACACTATTTAGGTTTGATTTTATAAGAATATGAGGATATTGGCTTAATTCATCAATATTAAAAGAATTTATAAATGTTAGTTTGATTGTTTCTAAGCATAAATAGTAGATACTATTTAAACTATTTCCTTCTCATTATTTGATGGAATATTTTGTTTAGAAGGAATAATATAATCTTCAAAATCAAGTTACAAAATCACACCCATTTTTTAATTTATATTATTTTATTTCTTATAAAATTTTTGCAAGTATGGTGCTTGGCATAGAAATTCATAAGTGTAAAAATGTGTTTGTTAACATTTATATTGGCTAGTAGTAAAAAATAAATATTCAAAAAGTATTTATATTGGTTGGTAGTAAAAAAATAAATATTCAAAAAATGTGTTTATAAAATCTTAACTTCAATTGTGCTTGCAAAGGAAACTCTAGCAAAGTTGATGGAGGTCGTATTATTCAAAATAATGAAGGCAAAGCTATCATTAACTATTTAGCACCATATGGAAAAGTTATAAACTATATTAATATGATATGACACATATTTTAGACATTAGTATTCGCATATAAAATTGATGAAAATATATTAAACTGAGGGTGTTTATAGATTATTATTAATGTCATAAAGATAAATGAATGTCATGAACATCATGTTCAAATTAACATTATTTTCATGTGTGTAAATTATTTAAAGATGTAGTATCTTTAAAAATGATAGCATATATCAAATGGCATTAGCTTAATCACTTAAAGTTAAATTTTTAAGAAGTAGTCAAACTATTAAAATGTTACTATCTGATCATATATAGGATTAGTCTCAATCTCATATAATCAATATAAAAAAAACATGTACATAATAAAAAAGATAATCAATAATTAAATTAATTATGATGTTAAATCTTAGTTTAAAAATATTTAATAATATAAACTATTTGTTTTACAAAATTTTAAATTCTAAATAAAAATAATATAAAAATTTAATAAAAAGTATTATCTCACATACAAATAGAACAATAAATAGACAAAACCCCTTAATGAAAAGATAAATCGAAAACGAAATAAGACTATTTTTTTTGAAAAAGAGGGTAAAAATTTATTAACTCAACAAAACATCCAAGATACAAAGAAAAAGAAGAAGCTATTCAGACATATCAGCTCTCAATAAAGAAGAGAGAGATTGAGAGCAATCGGAAGAAAGTTGAGACCAATTCTGAACATCCCAACCATCCTGAAACTCTGAAGCCCATTTAGCTAACAAATCCGCTACCCCATTCCACTCTCGGGGAATATGCACAAAAGAAATGAACTCCAAGTGAGCAGAGATATTGAGAATTTTCCGAGCAATCCAACTCAACCGCCAACTCCCATGAAGACTATCCCCAAAATTCAACAAATTTATAACAATCTGAGAATCAGATTCACAAACAATCTGACGCCAACCCAAAGCATACCCTTGCTCCAAAGCATATAAAATTGCAAGGGCTTCCATGAAGTTATTAGAATGATATCCCTTAAAGCAAGAGAAAAAAATTGGACAATACCACTACTGTCCCGCCCCACACCACCAATACCAACATTACCCGGATTACCCCGGGAAGATCCATCCGTATTAATCTTCAGCACTCCTGGAGGAGGCAGATTCCATTTACCAGCCCTCCGCACCCGATTACTCTGACCCATCCATCTACAAGAGACATTAGGACCAGGACCATTAACCAACAAACCTAATATTTCCATGATCTGATGTTTCGCTTGGTCCACGGGAGAAATAATCTGACATTTTGCAGACATAATTTCTTGGATCATTCACAAAATCCTCTGCCAGACCTGAGAAGCAGTTAACTCCTTCCCTTGGAAAATCCGACGGTTCTATTCAAGCCAAATCTGCCAAAAAATGCACGAAGGACCAATGCTCCACCCAAATTTTAAAAAGAAAGCCCCTGCAGGAGGTCGCCCCATACTCCTCCAAAAATCAACTACAGATGAAGCATGCGAACAAGGTTGATTCCACACTCCCCACCAATAATTCCAGAGTTGATGAGCAAAGTCGCATTGGAGAAGTAAATGCCCAATAAACTCCTCATCCTTCCCACAATTATAGCATAAAGAGGGGCCAGCAAAACCATGCTTTTGAATATTATCCCAAGTAGGACACCGATTATGAGTAGCCAACCACACATAAAAACTACACTTAGGCCAAACATACTTATTCCAAACTTGCTTCCACCACGGGACCACATCCTCCCCAAACCGTTGTCGATCCAAAACACAATAACCAACAACAACCAAAAATATCCCTCTATTATCCCTCCCCCATGCTAGCACATCATCCCCAGGCAGAGAAGAGCAGGGACGACTAGCCAAAATATGGGCCAGTTCCACCCTCGCATCCATAGTGCCACCAACAGGCCATTCTCGAGGATCCTTCCACTGGAAACTAACCATCTGACCAAAGGACTTAACAGTTTTGAAATCTGCCACCTTCACCCATCCAGCATCCAAAAAGCATTGAGCAAGATCTTGAAGATGGGGAAACTCGCTAAGGAGAGGAGAAAATCCATCCCAAGAATCATGCCAAAAAAGAGCCCGAGACCCAGTATAACAAATCCAGAACAACCCCTGCTTAACCAACTCTGCACCCTTCTTCAGAGTATTCCAAACAAATGATCCTCGACCAGTCAAGCTGTATCTAGGAATCTCAGAACCTTCCACCCCCCTAAGATACTTGTGGGAGATAATCTTGGCCCAAGTTTGCTCCTGATTACTACACCAATGCCAATACATCTTAGCAGCCAAAGCAGTCCCAAAAATAGAGCTTAGGCGGAGACCCAATCCCCCTTCCTACTTCGGTCGACAAATAGTCTTCCAATTAACAAGACTCCATTTTGAGGAATCAAGATTACCAGCCCACAGGAATTGCCTAGAAAGAGAATCCAGATCATGAAGAAAACTTGTTGGAGCAATCTGAATAAGGCATCTATACACCGGTAAAGCCTGAACAACCGACTTCAAAAGTAAAACCCGACCAACAAAATTCAACCATCTGTGAGTCCAATGACTAACTCGACTGTGGAATTTATCAAGTATGTTAGTCCAAACCGACCTAGGTAGAGGACCAACAGAAATAGGAATCCCCAAGTACATAAGGGGAAGAGTCCCAACCTGAAACCTGAGAATCTGAGCAATTCTAGCTTGAATCCTAGGATCCGTATTGAAAAATAAAATAGTAGACTTATGCTCATTAATATTCTGACCAGAGACAACCAAATACATATCCAACACGCGTCTAAATTTGGTGGCTTCATGAATAGATGCCACACCCAAGAGAGCAGTATCATCAACAAACTGAAGATGAGAAATAGCCAGCCTACCAGTCTCCCATTTCCACCCATGAATAAGACCCTGGTGAACCTGATATTTAAGAAAATGACCCAAACCTTCAGCCATAATTATAAACAAGTAGGGAGATAAAGGATCCCCCTACCGAAGACCCCGGGAAGCATGAAATAGAGGAGAGGGCTCCCCATTAATTAGGACAGAATATGAAGGAGTCGTAATACAACTCATAATCCACTCAATCTAGGAAGGATCAAATCCAAAGGCCAAGAGGATTTTGTGAAGAAAAGACCATTTCACCCTGTCATAAGCCTTCGCCATATCCAACTTCATAAACATAAATTTATCCTTAGAAGTGCTCATGGAATGAATAGCCTCGAAAGCAATAGCCACCCCATCCAGAATCTGTCGACCAGCCACAAAGCCACCCTGCTCATCAGAAACAACTCTATCCATCCAAGGCTTGAGACGCTCCGCAATCAGCTTTGTAATAATTTTATACACCACATTGCAGAGAGCAATAGGCCAAAACTGATCAAAAGAGCTAGCCCCCTCCCTTTTAGGAATTAGAACCAAAAAAGTGGAATTCAAAGCTTTCAACAACTGATGGTTATGAAAGGACTCGAGAACAACCTTCAAAAGATCAGATTTAATAATTTCCCAAAAGTGTTGAAAGAACTCAACAGGGAATCCATCAGGCCCCAGAGCTTTCCTAGTCTTCATAAGGAAAACTACCCTTTCTAGTTCATCAATGGAAATAGGTTGAAGAAGATGAGCATTGATCTCTTCTGAAATAATAGAAGGAATACAATACAAAATAGTATGATCATCAGCATGATCCACACAAGAATCCTCGAAATATAAGGAAGAAAAGAACCAAACAGCCTCCCGAGAGATATCTTGAGAAGCAGACAACTGAATACCTTGAGAAGAAATAATCAAAGAAATACCATTGCCATGTCTTCGAGCCTTAACAATGTTAAAGAAAAAAGTTGTATTTCGATCTCCTTCCTGTAACCATTCCACTCTGGCCTTTTGCTTCTAGAAAATTTCTTCCCGAAGATCCCACTCTTGAAGCTCATGCAAAGCTTCAGACTCCTCCTGCAGATTCTGCTTCGTAAGCCCATGATCTCTGATATGTCTAGTGATAACATCAAGCCTACTTTGGGCCAAAGATTTAGCCTAAAACAGATTCTCGAAACACTGCCTGTTCCACTTTTTGAGTTGAAATTTCACAAATTGGAGCCTTTTAACAAAAGAGTACATAGCAGTACCATAGGAAGGACAACCTTGAATCCACCAGACTTTCATCAAGTCGTACAAAGAGGGATCCCTAAGCCACATTAACTAAAATTTAAAACTTGGATGATGACCCATTCCTTTCCGAGAGATAGCAAGTTTAATAGGCCAATGGTCCGATCCCCTCCAGTCAAGAACCTCTGAATTAATAACCCAAGAATTGCTAACCCAATATGAAGAAGTAAGAAATCTGTCCAACCTCTCAGAGATCGAGTTAGAATCACACCGCCTATTCATCCAAGTGAACACACCATTCATCGGCTTAATATCTACAAGATTAAGAAGCTGAATATTATCATTAAGGAGCCTAGAGGCAGGCCCCAAAGTACCCACACCTCCCCACTTCTCATCAATACTAGATATAGCATTAAAATCCCCTGCCATAATCCAAGGATAGAACGGAACCAAGGCCCGAACACTTTGAATATGGTTCCAAAGCAACACCTTCCCAACAAGATCCGAGGGGGCGTAAATGTTGGTTAATAAAACCACTTCTCCAGACTCATGGCAAGAAGCTATCATAGAAAGAGCTGACTTATTTGAGACCCACCAAAGAGGAGTAAGCTTCTACGGATTCCAAAGGCTAACAATCCCCCAGCACTACCCACAACCCCAACACACTGACAAAGACCTCGAGCCCAAAGTTTAGAAGCAATACTAAATAGACCCTCCACCGATAATTTAGATTCTTGAAGAAAAACAACATCCGGCTTATGCACCTGCACCAAATCCCGAATAGCTTTTTGACGAGGTAAGCTATTCAAACCTCTCACATTCCATGAAAGAACAATCATTTAGAGAGAGAAGAAAAGTGAGACTCCAGGGGTTTAACCACCCCACTCTCAACCAATGTTTCTCCCTCCACATGAAGTTTATCTGCATCTTTCTTCCTACCCACCTTAGCCGGCTTCGTAGGGGCCCCTTTTTTAAGGTCTTTTGGAGAAACCCTAGAGAAGGACCAGGCTTGGAATCCTTTCCTCTACCAGTATTCAACAAATCAACCAAAAGAGGGTCATCCCCTTTCACTCCATCATGTCGCACCTCCGAAACAGGAACAATTGCCAGGGTTGTGTCCAAAGAAGGATTTGTTACTTCCTGTTGCCCATTATGGTCCAACACCTCAGTCACATTTTGAGCATCCATATTCAAATTACCATTCATTCCTTCATCAGGAAATGCCAATTCATCCAAGGCATCAAACTTATTATGTAAGCCATCCATTTGTCTATCAGTAAAGGTCCGCTTCAACCCTTTTCCCTTATTACGAGTCTTAATCGAAACAAAGCCTTCTTTATCCGCCCCACTAACATCCATGGGACCACTCCCCTGACCAGGCCCAACATCTTGCGTAATTGACTTCCCACCAGAAGATTGCAGATTTAGATTTTTAGAACCAGATGATTTATTCTCAGGCATTTTAGGGCATTTACGCTGAAGATGCCCATACTCATGACACAACCGACAACGGAAAGGAAGAGTTTCATAGTCTAATTTTTGAACCCAAGAAAAATACCCAACACATATTTACATAGAATCAGGCAGAGGCTTAGCTAAATCCAACTCAACACAAATACGGGCACATGAGACTACCTTTTTTTTTGAAGTTTGCTGAGACGGTCCCACTGGTTTGCCTAACAACAATGCAATCATGTGCAAAATATCCATCCGCCAAAACTCCAAAGGCAGCCATGGAAGCCTAACCCACATAGGAACCCGAGAAGGAATCTCCTCAGTCGGATTAAAACCCATGTGCCAAGGTTTAATAAATAGGCCAGTCTGGTTGTAAAAGTATGGGCCCCCCTCAAAAGCCCTATTTCGGTCTTCCAAGCAAGAAAACACCACCAAAAAGAAATTATTAGCTCCCCTCATGATTTCCATGTCGCCAACAGGGTTCCAAGTACTCCTTGCCCACATTTCAAACGCCAAGAAAGGGATGCGAATACCCAAAAATTTGCATATTAAAGCATGATTTTGCATGTAATCCACATCCTCTGCAATTGACTCAGGCTGAATCACAAGAACAGGTCGCTCCCCAGCCCTTTCCAAGCATCCATTAACTCGCTTTGCATGAAACCCTCCTTCCAAAGAAGGACCACCTGGGCCTGAAGAGTTATCATCCGCATTATGCCAAACAAAAGAAGAGCTCGAGCCACGAAGGGCTTCCTTAAACGAGACATTATTCCGGCATTGGATACCTCCAGGCAAAGCCATGACTATCCCACACTCGGATCAGGAAAAGACACTCACGCAGCAACAACCCACCCCAAAAATTGATAAAATACCCACCCTCACAATCAGAAAAAGCCATTGAATCAAAAGAAGGAGAAAACTCCCTCATGCAGGTACTCGCAGAGGCATGCAAGCCTGTGCGAGGCTCACACGGCGCCCAACATCTCCATCCAACCATTCATCACGAAATAAGACTATTTTACTTAAATATGATTTGGTTAATCTAATAGCAAAAAATAAATCTTTCATGAAAGTAACCATATAAAAAATATAGGAAATCCAATTTATTGACCATAAGTAAAAATAAAAAATATTAAGCATCTTTAAAAAGCGTTACTTATTTCAAAATAGAAATTTATTTAACTATCTCTAAAAAACAATTCTATAATTTAAAAAATCAGTATACATGTTTGATATATAGTTAAATATAAATAAGATTTAAAATTAATGATAATTTTAAAAGTTTTTTATGTTAGTAAAAATTTGTTAAATCACCAAGATAATTTATTGCATTCACCTTTTTATAGATGATATTCTTCTATTTTAGATTCATGTTTTATATTTACATTCACTTTTTTGCAGATCATGATTTTTATTTTTAGATTTATATTTTTTTTTTAAATTTGATCTTAATATCAGTTTTTTTCATTTAATCGTGTGTTTTTTTATATCACAATTTGCTTTTCTATTTAAAACTTTTTCCCTACACTAAAAAACACACCTGTTTTTTACTTTTTTTTCAACACGTGTGGGATTTATCCACTTGTGACGGCGTATTTCATGCTCTTTGAAACCTCTATATACTGACGTGTACGTCTCAGCTATGCTCTGGTATGTACTCTGTGTAGAAGCTATTGCCATTATATTTATTTTTATTTGGTACGTAAGAATAAAAAAATACTCCTAAGATTTCTGTACTATTAAGAGAATGAAGAGGGCTACACTTATGCTTTCTGAAAACGCATGGCGCTCCCCTTGGTCGATTGTTACGTTGGTATTTGGAGTAGCGGTAGACCTGTCTTTGTTTAGATAGTCCCGTTCTTTGTTCTCTATGTCAGTCCTGTTCTAAGTTGATATGTCCCCTCCAGAGTAACTTTTACTTTAAATTTCAGCTTGCTGGAGAAGATACCGATAATTGATGTGATTTACTAAGGTCATCATACAAAAGAACACATTTGAGTGATGTCCGTTTGGTCTTTAAAGTTTTTATACTAAAAATAAAATCTTATTTAATGTTTACTAGGTTATATAAGTTGACCTGATTATTGAAGTGTTTATTTTTATATATTATTTTAAGTGCATAAAAATAATGTAATTTAATTAATGTTTATATTATGTGAGATGATATAATTATTCAAGTATTTATCCATCTGCTAAGTTATGATATATAATTTGCCTTCTTTTAATTTTTAAAAAAAATTAAATTTTTTATTCATACTTTTATTGTTTTTATTTTGTTTTTTACCGTCCAATTTTTTTCAATATTTTACAGTCGATTTTTTTTATTATAATAATACTTTTAAATTACAAATATTTCATAACAGTATTATGATATTATGGTAAAAATACAGAAGAGGTCCGCTGAAACCACAGAATAATAATACGTCCATTACAGATGACAAAAGAATATCGACTTCATATTTACGAGAAGCGTCATAAAGAACTATAAAATTCATGAAATGCATCTCAATGTCTAGTCTATAAATTGCATGATTTCCTGCACTGCTAACAAAAATTAACTGCTTAGATATTTGTTAATTTAACCGTAAAACTAAAAACCATGTTATCGGAAAAGATAATTAGAGAAATTACAACAAATAGACTAGAACATCAAAAAAATTAGATATTGAGATGCTCAACACATTTAAATTAGGTGTAATGCTTTTCATTTTTCAAATTTTCTCCTTTTGTACATAATTGACATCAATAAAGTTATTGGGAAAGACGCACGAGGTGATCATGATTCAATCTATATACCAAGATACAAAAACCTAGATCACTGTTATAATGCAATTAATATCTCAGCAGCATTTCGAATAATGATTTTAAATAAATATGATTATTATTAATCAACGTTTTAACAATTTTGTTATATTAGATATTTATTTTCAAAGATTGCCCCTGATATTTTTTTTGGAGGTATATAATGATTAATAAATATTATAACGAACAATTCTTCTTATGGTTCTTGGTATTCCTTGGGGTTCTTTTTTGGTGAGTCCCAGTTCTTCATCTTGTGACTAGGCTTTGATTAGTGAGGAGGAGATCTCTTACTTTTTTCATGCTGTGTTATGAGGCCTCTTGTGTTAGTGTCATTCTGTTGGTTCGGGCTCTGTTTTTTCTGTCCCTTTTTTTTAGTTCGAGTTTGGGAGGGAGTGGTTGGTTGTGTCGATGGAAAAGGCTAAGATTTATTCTCCAAACAGAAGCTTGTTAAGTCCCGGTTAGAATCTGCTTCCGTCACCTTTGATAATGAGTCAGCTTTGATAATGAGGTTAAGTCTGTTCTGGTGGATGGGGGTTTTTTGGAGTGCATTCAGAAATTTCATGGGCACAATCATGTGCTCTCCAATTGGATGGTGTTTACCTAGAACGATGGGTGGGTAAGAATCATATCATAGCCTTTCCAGGGCGGAGCTGATTAGCAGGACTACTAATCTCATTCTGGACGTAGCTTTCCATAACCGTGATAGGAATTCTCTGCTAAAAGAAATCAATTTATTTCTTGATAAAGAGGAATTTCTTCCTAGAGCCCAGAATGGTTTCAATGCCTTGGCGTTGTCCCCTCCCTGGGATAGAGTGGCGAGAGTTATTATGGATTACTTTACTTTAGATTCCACTTATGAGATTATTAGAAGTTTTCATGCTATGTTCCTTAATCATTTACGTAGACATGTTCGTATGAATATTCCTCTATTTTTGTTCCAGTCTATGAGAAAGTCCTTTGTGGATGTGCAAGGTGGAGGCTCCCCTTCATCAAGGCCTTGCTTTACTTGTGTTCGAACAAGCGGCTTTGGAGCATGGAGTGTCTGCTGAGGAGATTCTTAAACTATTTGTGGATTTACCCTTCCCTATTTTTGGCGGTTCTAAAGTGGATTTGGAGGATTCTACTAATATCAGTGATGATATTTATTCATTCACTTTTGGTTCGGGCCTTAAGAAGGTCTCAAGGAAGGTTCAGGTTTCGGCCAAAGGTGTTTGTGGTAAGGCTTCAGGTGATGGTTCTCATGCTCTTGTGCCTGGTCCTTCATTCAAGATTGAATCGTCTCCTATGGTGGTTGACTCTAGGTTTGTGGACGTGGACCTCACGTCGAATAGCACGGTGGAGGGTAGTGGTACCCGTAAGTCTAAACATTTACGAAATAAAAAGTGCGAGGATGGTGGCTCCTCCCCTCTCTCTCTCCCTCTTGATTTTGATGTCCTACCGAGATATAGTCATAGGGATAAATCTGTCAATGATGTTTATGCTCCAGAGGACATCCTCGAAAACAAAAGCTTCGTATTGTTAGTGACATCAATCAAAGGAATATTTGGAGCTCGTTGAAGAGTGTGTTGGATTTCTATGAGGATATTTCACGTATGGCTACTATTTTTGCTCAAGATGTGGGCATGATGGGGTAGCACCATCTCAATTTTCCCCTTAGTGCTTGTTCTTGGGTCTTGGGTGTTTTGCAGTTTTTTCTTTCTATTTTGCCCCTGATAGTTGGTGGGATGTCTAGTCCTATTGTTGCTCGTCTGGGTGGCATTTTGATTGTATAGGTTGTGGGATTCCTATCAAAACCCTCTTTTCTCTTAATAGTACCCAAAAAATATATATTATAACGAACAATTTTGCAATTGAATTTTCAATTTAAAATATTTAATAGATTGTTATAGTTATATTAACAATAAGAAAAAAAAAATCTCATTACTAATTTATTGTAACATGTAAAATTAAAATTTAGGTTAGTAAACCTTTAATAAAGGTTTAATTAAGGTTAACAATCAAGTGGTTTAAGCAACCCATAGGGGTAAAAACATAACCATACAAGTGGTTTTACCTATCTTGCGATAGGTGCACATGACAAGATTACCAATAGGTTTACATAATATTGTCTATAGGTTTACATCAAATGTTAATTATTTTTGGACTTTACACCAATTTCTAGTAACAAACAAGAGAGGTCCACTCACTCAAATTTGATAGAGAAAGCATAAAAGGAGAATAAAAAGTGATATATAGAAAAATCATGGATGTACTAGGCACCATGAATAATCAATGTATTATTCATGCATAAGGATCACAACACTTTGATGTAATGGATGAAATGGGTGAGGTGTATTTATGCCAATTCCAAAACTCTAATTATATAATCATGTTAACCTATTCCAACATAACAAGGAGGATTTAGATTAATTACATGTTACAAGTTAGGTTTAGTCATAATAATGTTATAATGGCCCATTGAGCATACACAATTAAAAATTTATCATGGTGGACAATTATTTCCCATATGCCTATGCAAAATATATCATACAATGTTGGGCTTGGCCATAAGTAAGATTATAACTTACATCATCAGTTTTTGAACTTGGCTAATAAGATCACATTACATTATCTTCCAATAGTTTTCCCCTTTCATCTTTGTAAGGAACCTATTTATAATATAATCCCTTTCAATTCAATTAATTTATTGTTTTTGAGATATTTTTAAAGAGCAATATACCATACATGGTAGAATACATCAAGAAAAACAAAGTTCCAATAAGTGATACTAACTTCACTCCTATTTTGTTAGGTTTTTTAAAATTTGATATAAGATTTTTTTATATTTATCTTTTGAACAACCTCTGCAATATTGTCCATAAGTAAACATTAAGTTTATGATAACTATATTGAAATACATATTATATTATATTATAAACATGGTGGTATTTTTTCTGCTATGCTAATATTTGATGATATAATCATTTTGTACTATGTCATAGATTATCTCAAGTCCATAATTTATTTGCATATACTTATAAAACTAGACATCAATAAACCATATGATAAATTTTTCTAAAGTTCTTTTTGTTGATGTTATTAGAAAATTTATTATTGATTAAATATGTTTCAAATATATTAAATGTTGTTGTAATAATTTAGGATATGCTATTTTGACTTATGGTCATTTAGTAGATAATTTAATTTTTTATGCCGATTTCTCACTATCTTGCAATCTCATAATTAAGTGTTGAGGCACTATAAAGAGCTCCCTCAATGGAAAAATGATAAATATATATCCAAGTTGCCATAAATGATGCTTCTAGATATTATATACAAGAGTTTATGAAACTTTCTTTAAGTCATTTATTGGTCAACAAAATTATTAAGTGAAAATATCCTTTATAATTCTATAAGAATGAATCAAAATTTATGGTAAATATTGTGAATGATTGGTTTGAATGATAAAAATATATCCAATTTGCCATAAATGATGCTTTTAGATATTATATACAAGAATTTATCAAAATTTCTTTAATTCATTTATTGGTCAACAAAAGTATTAAGTGAAAATATCCTTTATCATTCTATAAGAAGGAATAAAAATAAATGGTAAATATTGTGAATGCTTGGTTTGACCTATCCTCTTCTAGGTAAGCCATGGTTTGAACCTTGAACCTCCCCAAAGAGAGGCCAAAGCCCTCACCATCATGATGTCCTTATCAGAATTTCAATAATTACCTTTATTTGTATCAAAATATTATGGATATTTTGGGATTGATAATGGAAAATATTTTGCACCACATCTAGATATTCCATCCTCTTGTAGAAGAAAGAACAAATATCTTCGAAAACAATTAATTGAGCAGTATAAATTAAATTTTAGGTGGTCCGAATGGTAAATTATCAATCAATGATATATCATAGTCTATATAAATATATATGAAGTTTGCTCTAAAGTTATTAGTATCTATGGCCTATAGATAGGACAATATTCAATATGAAGTTTTCAAAAAAGTGTGACAAGAAATTTTGGTTTCCATTTGCATAATTTGGTAATGTAAAACTTCAAAATCAGAAATTGATAAATTAGGCATGAAGGGAAAAATCTTTTTGTCAATTATTTAAACATTAAAAAAATTTATAAAACTCTATTACCTTATAAGTGCTTGTAGCTCTAGGGTTTTATGGCTCTACACGACCTTGAGGAGGTCAAGATTTTTGGAAGTAGGGATCTACAGCTTGGTGGAGGTCCCTTTAGACGGACAAGGTCTCTGGTTGAAGGTGTTGTTTTCTCATTTCAATTCATATCCTGAAAGAAGGTTGGGTTAGCTAGTTGGGGGGTTTGGGGATGGTTGTGCAATTGATGGATCCGCCTCAACTTGTAGAAAGGTGGAGGATTTTTCTGGTTTCTTTCACTTCCAATTGTAGAGTCCTCTATTT
>JAQPPZ010000937.1:0-47838 GCA_028583015.1 Wollemia nobilis
CATGTACTAATGAGTGTATAGGAAGAGAAGGTATATCAAAAGGTTTGATATATAGGACTAGTGGTGTATAGAAAAGAGGACTATTTTTGGAGACATAAGGAACCTTCTCCATGGAAATAACAAAAAAAATCTTATAGAATATCAGTTGCTAAAGGGTATAAATTTTTCACCATAGAGGACAAAAATGAGAACAATACTAGTGGTAAAAAACTTTGAAATATAATTACTAGTGATGAAACTTGTCCTAAGGAGACTGTGACTAGAAAAAATTATGATGAACGGGATACAAAGGCATTTATGCTCCTGATATTTAGAGTTTATGATGAAATACAATCACATATATTTGAAGCAAAAATATTAAAATATGCATGAGATAAAATTTATACTCTATTTGAAAGAAGTAAAGAAGCTATGATCCTTCATATATAATCACAACTTCATATATTAAGGTTCCAATATGGTGAGAGTATTGAAGAATTTCTTTGAAGAATTGTAGGCTTGAGGTGAAGGTTGAACACCATGGGACAAAATGTGGAATATAACCTCTTAGTCTTATTTGCACATAGAGCTCTCCTTGAATCATTCAAAACATTTGTGACTTCTCTACAAGTGTCAAATAGAAGGGTATCATTTGAAAAATTAGTAAATATACTTCGACAATATGAAGTTGAAATTTTTTTGAAAGATGAGTTGTCCGATAATGCCCTTATATCCACAAAGAAATCAAAAAATATTTTAAGGTTCCATCCACTTTATATTCATTACAAAAATATCCTAAATGGAGGAGGAGATATTGTTTTATTTGTGAAAAATAATGACATAATACAAAGTTTTGTAGATACAATACTTTGAATCATGGGAATCAATTTTAAAGTCCTCCTCAAGGAGAGCAATAATATCAACATTGAAAGCACGAGATTCCGGGCGAAGGAAACACTAATTGCGATGCATTCAAAATCAAATACGCTTAAGTCCTAGAAATGTAGAATGCATGAAATGAAAGAGACGCATTGAAATGAGATACAAGCAAATGGAGAAAACACAGCCCTTTCATTAAACTCTCTTGATCTCTGTTACAAATACGCCTCCTCCCTTTTCAGGGGCTAGGAGCGTTAAAAGAATTTGATTACAATCGAGACTTAAGGTTCCTCTTTCCGCGTGCCCACACTTGAAATGGGCGGGCCAAGATGATGCCGTCGCTGATGTTGATGAGTCCTTAACCTCTGCTGCTCCTCCTGCGAACAAAGAAACAACAAAGATGTCAGTAGCACCTGTTGCAAATAGTAAGTGTTTGTTCTCTAAAATCGCCAAAAGATGCATGTAAATAATTAGCCAAATCGATAGACAAAATGACTCTAAATGACCTGAAAACCTGACAGAGGACAGAAGACATCACCAGAGGGCCACTGCCATTGAAACAATCGGCCAATCTGCCTTCAACTGGAATTCGTCCCTGGGCAGGACGAATTCTGACTGCTATTCGTCCCTGGGTGAGACGAATTCTGCTGTGTTGGAAAAGCCGAAGTGGTACTGCTCCAATGTCGAATCCCGAGACCTCCAAAACACCTGCAAACAGAGGGGTTATGTAATTGGGGCCATTTTGGGACGACCCAGATGGTCGGATTCTCCCAATTTGGCCTCTATCCTCGAGAATTCGATGTCGCCACCTGCAAGTTAGTAGGACAACAAAGCGACAAAAGGCATGATAAAATCTGATCAAAATGTTATGAAATTGAAGCTATGAGTTAACCAAACAGAATAACATGAGATGCAACCTGAAACAATAATCTAGAATGCTTTTGGAATAAAACTTAGAAAGTGCGGGGGTGCCCAAGTGGGCCTCCCACCGTTGGCACTTGATCTTGGCGCCAATCCACTAGGGATGGGCCCAAAACCTCTTAGGATTGGGATGTCTGCAAATTGGTGGTGTAAGGTGGTCAAATGTTGGATTTGGGTTGGATCCACGCTTCCAAAAGCCACCCAATAACCTCCCTTGCAAAAGAGATTAGTGGATGTGAGAAGGTGAATCAAAAGGATGCAAGTGGGTATTCAATCGGACAGCACTTCGTTGCTTAGAATCGCCTCCAATCTGTCCTTTTGGGTGAGAAAAGTCCCACCTTTTATAGACCCATGGGGTCTCTTTTGAGAGGGAAGCATAAGCGCCATGTGTTGGTCATAGGTGCCATGTGGCGATCAAGTCTTCCCATGAGGGAGGGGAGTCCTCCATGACTTGGGCTTTCATAATTGCCCTTGTGACAGTCCTCTAACGGCCTATCTGTCCACCCACACACGCGTGCGAGGCAGGAGTCATCAATCGACTGTCCTGGGCTGCCACTTGGCGCCATTCTTCTTTTTGCCCGTTAAACTTGGAATTCGTCCTTGGGTGAGACGATTTCAGAATTCGTCCCTGGGTGAGACGAATCCCAGTTAGTATTCGTCCCTGGGTGAGACGAATACTGAGCAAAGTGTCTAAATGTACCAAATTGCCTCTTGACCTTACAAAATTGCTATGAAAGTGGTTAGGACCACTGTTTGACCTCTGAGGGCTGCCCTGGGGGCTGTGTTTGTCAAAGCGATCAGTGTTTGCAGTCACATAATCGGATTGGTGCTGTTTTGGTGTCTACAGATGCCCCTTTTTGGGATGCGCTGTGCATAGCGCAGCGTCGAGCAAAAATAGATAACCAAAGCACTAATGATTAGGGTTTCTTGGTAACCTAACCAACTTTTGATGCCCCAAGCATGGAAAGGGCATGCATTCTTGAATCCTTGCTTCTGACGAGCTAGGGAGTTTGATTTCAAGTGTTAACCTGTTTTGGTGAGGTGTGACTTGAGCTTGGACATTGATCAGTCATGATTAGGCAAAGGGCGCAACCTTTTATCCTCAGGGGAACCTTGTGTTCATGATTCACGAAATGCCAAGTGTTTGATTGATTTGATTGTTGCTTGTTTACCGCCCCAAGCAGGAGCGTAATTGTCTTTGTCAATGATTCTTTGAATGCATGTCGTTTTCCTTAATTGGGTGTGTGATTGTTGATTGGTGACTAAGTGTGACTACCCCCTCAAGCGACGAATCGATGAGGGAATGACCTTCATGAGAAAAGCGACGAGTCGCTTGACCCAAGATGACTTGTGCAAGGGTGCCTTTAGATGTTTTACCGTTTAAGAATGTGCAATTTTTCCAACATTTGGACCTGTTTTTGGTGGGTGTTAACCCTTTTGGTGATGCCATAATGGGGTGAAATCATCAAAAACCCATCTTCCCGTGGAGCGGTCCGGCTATGGTAGCCTTCTTGGGGAAGTAAGAGAGTGACAATTTGAACCCCGACATCGAATTTCTTTGCCTAGAGGTTAAGTGCAAGAGCACTTGTGTCCGGCAATGCTTATTGCTGTGTTTTTGTGTTGCGTTTATTTGTTGTTTTTGTTGTTTTTTGTGACACCATTTGGGGATCAAATTATCGGAAATCCGTCTTCCCGTGGAGCGGTCCGGCTATGGTAGCCTTCTTAGGGAGTAGGATAGTGATAATTTGTGACTCCAATGTCTATTTTGTATGCGCTTGATGTCAGGTGCAGTAGCACTCCTATCGGGCAAATTTATTGTCTGTTTTTAGTGCATTTTTGATCATTTTTTGATGTTTTTGAAGTTCTGGCCTGAATTCGTCCCTGGGTGGGACGAATTCCAGCTGTAGAATTCGTCCCTGGGTGGGACGAGCGCTAACCAGAGCGCTCGTCCCAGTCAAGGATGAATTCCAGCTCATAGGTCTATTTAAGGGCCAAAACTTGAATTTGGGCTCATTTGTGTCATTTTTTTTCTTGCGATTTTGGAGCTCTGGGAGGAGGAGGTAATTCTGCGAAGCGAAGCGCTGCTGGAATTCTCTCTGCCATCATGAGTGCACAAACTGGTTCGAGCGGCGGAGCCGAGGCGAAACCTGTAAGTGTCTCCTAGAGTTTATTTTTGTTTAAATTTGCACTTGTTTTATTTAATTGTTTTTGTGATGTTGTTTTTCAAAATGTGTTTTAAAACTTAAATCCTGAAACTGGATTGAAGACAACTACTTGAATTTTCTTTTTATGCTGTACGCTTCTTTTCCATGATTTTTAATTTTTTTTGTTGAATTGTTTTCTTTTGCAGGTTAGGAGCCGGTACCGTGTACCTGCTGCTTTTACTGAGGCGCGGGGTGCACTGACTGATGATGATTGGGAATGGCTTGATGCCCTTGGGCTCAAGCGAGTGTCTCGACTGGAGCCTGTGGTCCCGGATCAGGCCTATCTGATGGCCCTGATCAAACTTTGGGATCCGTGGACCAACACGTTCCATCTCCCGACAGGGGAGATGACTGTGACTTTGGAGGATGTCTATCGGTTGCTTCGGATTCCGATAGATGGACTGCCCATTAGGTCATCGCCGCGTGATCAGCGGACTGCTGTACTTACGAGATGCTTTGGGCACGGGGGGCGGCTGGGTGTAACGAACCCAGTGGAGACAGCCGAGGTGGACTGCCAGGCTGGCGGGATTTTGGTTGGCTGGTGGCAGGAGAGGGGGGTGTTAGGAGTGAGGCACGCATTCTTGATGGGCCTCATTTCTAACATGCTTCTACCTGATTCGTCAGGCGAGGTTCCCGTGGAACCTGCTGGATTTGGTGTGGCAGTTGGTAGAGTGCCCGATAGAGGCACCGCTGATTTTGAGATGGGGACAGACATTGTTGGCACAGCTCTACGGGGAGCTGTATGGGGTCCGCTGTCGGCAGCGAAAGGGGGTCAGCTGCAGTTATCTGCTGCAGTGCTGGGGTTGGCAGCATATAGCAGTTGAGAGGCCAACCGGGTTACCATGGATGACTCGGGTGGCGATGGATGATGTGGAGATAGGCTATGCAGTTTTGTGGCGGCGGTCTGCGGAGCAGGGGCAGAGTCGGCGATGGGCAGGTGTTGTAGAGCATTATACTGATGCCTTCTCTCGGCTCACTCCAGGGGAGGTGGTTTGGCGCCCTTATCGGGACTGTCCAGTCTGGTCGGAGGCTGGAGAGTGGCTCCGACGGGTACGTAGGGAGCGGTGGTTGATTGGGCGGCACGGGACCGAGCATGAGTTTTTCTCATATAGCCGGGTTACACGATAGTTTGGGGTGCGCCAGGGGTTGCTTGGTGAGCCCGTGGTCTATCGACGTCGGGGTGATGAGAGGGCTCTAGATCCACCGGTCACCGTGCCATTGGGCGAGGAGTCAGATGCGGTGATTGACGTTCCGGACGTAGATGACGTCGGGACTACCACTGAGTATGACTCGTGGTGGGTGCTACGACGATGGAGAGGGGAGGGGCCACTAGGAGGCGCAGAGGCGGCAGTGGAGGGTGGTGAGGCAGCAAGGGATGATTGGGGAGGTCCGTTGGATGATGCGGACATGGTGGATGTGGGGAATGAGGATGTTGATTTTGGTGCTCCGGATCAGCCGGACATGCAGGATGTGGAGGAGCAGTGGGAGCCAGAGCAGGCTGCTGTTCCAGAGGGTCCTGTTCGTCAGGTAGATACAGAGGAGATGGAGTCTGAGGTATGCGCTGAGATTGCGTGACTGACAGAGCTACTGCGGATACGAGATCTGGAGCTGGGGACGCGCTAGGGAGAGGGATCTTCTGCGGGCCCAGCTAGCGAGCGGGATAGGGTTTGGCACGACGTGATGATGCAGTGTCTTACTATCATCGACGAGAGGCAGAGTGGTGTCGGCACCGGATAGACTTGGAGAGGGAGGTCATCCGCCTTGGTGGGCGGCTACCTGAGCCCTCGATCAGTGGATCTTCACGGCGGACGAGGGATAGTGCGACTGAGCAGTCAGCATCATCTCGTCGTCGACGATTAGATGAGGGAGGCGGTAGCAGGCATGATGCGGGGGCTAGCAGTAGCCGCCCTGCAGGGTCCCATAGGACCCACACCACGGGGGGTAGTTCCCGTCGCACCGATCCTGCGTGATCATGGTGGTCGACGCCTTAGGTTGTGTTTTTGGATATGATTGCTGGGTCTAAGGACCAGTTTTGTAGCCTTCGGGCATTTTTTTTTTGACGATATATATATATATATACCGATTTTATTTTGTTTATGTACATGTGATGATCTGATGTTTATTCATGATGGCTAATGACTATGCATGTTTATTTATTTTGATGAATGCTTATGCAAATGATGAATGCAAATGTTTTTGATTTTTATGTGATATGCGAAATGAAATGGATGAATGAAATTTGTGATGTTTGGCTATGGCACCATAGACTGTTAGGATTCTGTTTATTTTGTTTTTGGACGATTGCTATGGTAAATGACTTGGTATGTATATATGTGGTTTTCTCTTTTTGTATTTTCGGATGGTATTGCAAAGATGAAAAGTAGCGCAGTTGGTTTAGAAATGTAGCTAAGGTTTTTCGAGACTCAGACATTTTAACTCACTAGCCACGACTGTACTTTGTCTTACAAGACTTTTGAACAAGGTATGAATCAGACTTGTTTTTGACCCAGCTATTTCACATCCCTGTGTGTGCAATTGAGTTCATTTTTGTGGTATTTATCAGGATACCGCCGATGCAGATGGGCTTTCAACCGAACCTGTACTGAGGATCACCTAATTAGCTCCACTAACTCCTTTGTTGTATTTAGTTAGATTAATCTGCGATGTTATCCAAGATGCCATAAGCTAGCTCATCCACATGCAAACATTGATCTGTACGCAAGTTAATGTGACAGATATATCGTCATGCGAGAGGTTTACCGCCAGTTATCGATAGGCTATCAACCAAACCGGTACTGAGGCTTGCCTTATGACCTTTTAGAATGCTGAGAGTTCCAGGGATTCAAGTTCCACTCCCTTCTTTTCTTCAATTGTATTGGGATACTTGCTCGTTTGTAGTGATAAGATCACTGTTTATTTTGATTTGTTTTTCTTTTGAGCAAGGGATTGGGGAGATGGAGTGATGAAAATCACTATCGTTTGTGCCGTTTGATGTGTGCACTGTATGATGTCAAATATTTGATTTTTGACGTTTTGCAAATTTTTGATGTTTTGCAACTATTGAGAACTAGGGATTCTTAGGGAATTGGGTAGGGAGGATGCTTGTCCTTTTGCCAACTCTCAGCATTCTTGGGGTCATTCGCACAGGGGGATGAGCAAGATAACCGTTTCGCTTTTGGTGACCTGGATTACCGTACAGGTTTCATCTTTCGTTCACACAACTTAGGAATTGTTTTATGTGTTTTAATTTGTGTTGGGATGTTACGTAACAAGGTGTATTTCAAGTGTAACTCTACCTTCGTAAAATCTGTTTGACTTGATACATTACGTAGCTAAAGAGCAAAATGATGACTGAATCACGAAAACTCTTGATACATTAGAAGACCACTGACTCTAGTGTGGTAAAAGCAATGCATGGTGTTTTTGTTGTTTTTGTAAAATGGAACAGTGTGGAATAAGATGGTCTATCAGAGCAATTACAGCCTATGGTGCCTTTGACCTATACAACCACAAATATGCAACGTATGGATGCAATGCTTAATGCAGCTACATATTTTTGTATTTTTGATGGATTGATTTTTGTGAATATGAATATGAGGTGCGAGAAGAGCTCTCGATTGATGAATTTGAGTATGCCTAGATATGAGATGCAAATTTTTGTTGTTTTTGATTATTTTTTATTTTTGACCAAGTGATTGTGGACATCCTTGGAGCATTTTGGTGACCAAGTGATTGCGATAATCCTTGGGTCTTTTTGGGTGACCAAGTGATTGCGATAATCCTTGGAGCTTTTTTGGGTGACCAAGTGATTGCGATAATCCTTGGAGCTTTTTGGGGTGACCAAGTGATTGCGATAATCCTTGGAGCTTTTTGGGTTTGACCAAGTGATTGCGATAATCCTTGGAGCTTTTTGGGTTGACCAAGTGATTGCGATAATCCTTTGGAGCTTTTTGGTTGACCAAGTGATTGCGATAATCCTTGGAGCTTTTTGTGACCAAGTGATTGCGATAATCCTTGGAGCTTTTTGGGTTTGACCAAGTGATTGCGATAATCCTTGGAGCTTTTTGGTGTTTGACCAAGTGATTGCGATAATCCTTGGAGCTTTTTGGGTTTTGACCAAGTGATTGCGATAATCCTTGGAGCTTTTTGTGTTTTTTGACCAAGTGATTGCGATAATCCTTGGAGCTTTTTGTTTGACCAAGTGATTGCGATAATCCTTGGAGCTTTTTTTTTTTGACCAAGTGATTGCGATAATCCTTGGAGCTTTTTGGTTTGACCAAGTGATTGCGATAATCCTTGGAGCTTTTTGTTTTGACCAAGTGATTGCGATAATCCTTGGAGCTTTTTGGGATATGGCTCTCTTAGATATAAAATGGTCGCAAATGACTGATATTCAAGGGTTCTGTTTCCTTGATACCGTCAAGAGAAGCTAGCCGGTACGTCCCGGGTCCTATTTTGCTATCAATGACATATGGACCTAACCAATTTGCCGTGAACTTGTCCCTTAGGTGGGACGGCAAATTAGAGTTCCGTTGGTTTTCCTTCAAAACCAAATCACCAACCCGAAAGTCCCTTAGGTGAACTTTCATGTTGTAAGCTTTCTTAAGCCGCTCTTGGTAGATACGTAAGTGCTCGAGAGCATTAACGCGTCGTTCGTCAAGCAACGTAAGTTGGTCTAACCGGGCCTGCCGCGCAGTGTCATCATCGATGAACTCCTGCATTGATATGCGCAGGGAAGGAATTTCCAACTCGAGAGGCATTACTGCCTCTGAGCCATACACGAGCGAAAACGGAGTTGCCCCAGTTGGCGTTCGAATGCTAGTGCGATAAGCCCAAAGGGCAAGTGGGATTTGGATGTGCCAATCCTTATGACTGTCTGCGACCGTCTTTTTAAGGATGGCGACTAGCGTTTTGTTTGACGCCTCTGCTTGCCCATTTGCTTGCGGATAATAGGGTGTTGAAAAGCTGTGCTGAATTTTGTACTTTGTGGTCAAAGCACGCACGTCTTTGTTCTTGAATGATGGCCCATTATCCGAGATTATTTTGGATGGAATACCAAAACGACATATGATGTTATGCAAGATGAACTCCACAATGCGGGGTCCTGTCGTAGAGGTTAACGGAATTGCTTCCACCCATTTAGTAAAATACTCTGTGGCCGTTATGATAAACGTGTGACGGCTTGATGATGCAGGGGAGATCTTTCCAATTAGATCGAAGCCCCATTGCGAAAATGGCCAAGCGGAGTGGATTGCCTGCAAGGCCTGGGAAGGTACGTGCATCAAATTGGCATGATGTTGACATTTCACGCACTTCTTGACATATGCGCAACAATCTCGCTCTAAAGATGGCCAATAATAGCCCATGCGAAGAATGCGCTTTGCGATGGCCATACCACTAAAGTGACCACCACATGTACCGTCGTGCGCTTGGGCGATTGCCCAAGTGGACTCTTGCTGGTCCAAACAACGAAGAAGAATTCCGTCATAGCTGCGACGATACAAAATGTCTCCTATCAAGACATACTTAGCCGCTTTCTGCTTGAATGTTCGTTTTGCGGCGTGCGTCAATCCAAAGGGAAGATTACCTAACTTGAGGTAGTCTCTAATGGGTAAATACCAGTCCTGTTGATCAGAAACCTCGACAGTATGAACAGACCAATCCCTTTCGAAGTTCTTCCCTAACAAATGCTGAATGGGATAGAACTTGTAAGAATAGCGTTGTGTTGCTATTAGTGGGAGTGGGGGAAAACAAGGACCCCCAGTTGGCACGTTTCAGACGATCTCGGATTCGAAAGAACTTATCCGAGGATGGTTCAATCTGGATCATGTGGATTCCTCGGCGTCAAGTCTGAGCTTGCGCGCTCTATCACGGATTGCGATAAGGTTTTGACTTGAATAGTTGTCATATCACCGAAAAGGTCTTGCGGGATTAGTGACCCCAAGGAGGCCATTGTGTCCGCAAAATGATTCGATGATCGAGGGAGTGCCTCGATGTCATACCACTCAAGTTTTGCCAGGAATTTGTCCACGAGGGCTTTATAGGCCTTCAGAACTGGGCATTTGCATTGATATACCCCTTTGACTTGATTGACTATTAACAACGAATCACCAAAGATGTTCAGTCATTTGATGTTCATGGCGATTGTTGTCTGAAGACCTAGGAGCAAGGCTTCATATTCTCGCATTATTGTTGGTGCATCGGAAGTTTAATTTAAATGACAGGGGCATTGGAGCACCCTCGCGGTGTGAAGAATACAATTCCCGTGCCACCACCTTGCTCGCATTTAGAACCATCGAAGAATAGGGTTATGTCGGCTCGTGACTCGGGCTCATCGGAATCCGGCGATTCCGAGACATGGAAGACCCCATCATCGGGTAGTTCTATGACCAGAGGCTGATCGTCTTCAAGAGGAGCCTCTGCTAGTTGATCGGCTATGACTTGTCCTTTGATAGATTTTTGCCCAATAAACTCAATGTCAAATTCCGTCAACAACATGATCCATTTCGCCGTGCGACTACTATGATAAGTACGACTCATCATGTATCGCAATGGATTCTCCTTAGACACAACATACGTAGTGTTGCTCAGCATGTAGTGGCGTAGCTTTTTGGTAGCAAACACCACTGCCAAGCAGAGTTTCTCAACGTATGCATAGTTAAGTTCGTAATTGACCAGGGTGCGGCTAAGATAGTAAGTAGCCTGTTCTTTGTGAAGTTCATTCTTTTGGGCTAGCATGGCGCCCAGTGCCACCTCGATAGCTGAGATGTATAAGTAGAACGGCACTCCTGGTCTAGGTGGTGCCAATACCGACGGCGAAGCCAAGTATTGTTTGATTTCGTCAAAGGCTGACTGGCACTCGTCATCCCAGTGAAATGTAACTCCCTTGTGCAATAATTTGTTCATGGGTCGGCATTTGTCAGATAATTGCGCTATGAAGCGTTTAATCGACGCGACCTTTCCTTGCAGACTTCTGAGCTGCTTGATGGTAGTTGGGGGAGCCATTTCAAGGATTGCCTTGACTTTCTTTGGGTCCACTTCGATGCCTCATTTTGAGACTATAAAACCCAAGAGTTTTCCAGATGTGACGCCAAATACGCACTTCTTGGGATTCGACTTGACCTTATGCTCTATGAGGCGATCGAGAATCTTGCTTAAGTCACCGAGATGATCTGAGCGCAAAAGAGACTTGGCTAACAAATCATCCATGTAATCTTCCATAGTTTTGTGCATGTAATCGTGGAAGATATATGTCATGGCACGTTGGTAGGTAGCGCCAACATTTTTAAGGCCAAAAGGCATGACCTTATAACAAAATGTCCCCCAAGGCGTTGTGAACGCCGTTTTTAGTTGGTCTTCAGGATTGATACGAATTTGATTGTATCCCGAGAAGCCATCCATTAGGGAGAGCATTTCGTGACCTGCTGTAGCGTCTACCAACGCGTCGATGCTTGGGCAAGGGGAAATCATCCTTAGGACTCGCTTTGTTTAGATCTCAAAAATCGGTGCATATGCGAATCCTCCCATCGGGCTTCTTGACGGGAACCATGTTGGACAGCCATGGCGGATAATCCACGCAGATGACAAACCGTGCATCCAACAGCTTTTGCAATTCATCTTTGACCATCAAGGCCACTGTTGGGTGCATCTTTCGTAGTTTTTGCTTTACGGGCTTGATTGTCGGATCAAGCGTTAAATTATGCGTGACTAGCTACGGGTCTAGTCCCGGCATGTCTCTGTATGACCATGCAAAAACCTCCTTCTTCGCTTTGAGAAGGGTAATGTAGTCGGCTTGCTCTTCAGGGGATAAGCTTACCCCCAGCTTGATAATCTGTGGATTCGTTGGGTCTAAGCCGATGTCTACGTCAGTCGTTTCCTCGACTGACATGTGGGATCCGTCCTCCAACTGATGTGGAGTCGGGATCAAATGGATATCATTGGCTGAGTTTAAATCTGCGTTTGGAACCTCGGGTCCCTCTTCAGCCTGAAAGATATCTTGAGTTGTCCTTGAGGTAAAATGAAGCATTTCACCGAAAGGCCAGTACTCTGATGGTGATAAAGGTGAATTGACGCGATCCCAGTCGATGGCATCTATGTCTAGATGCAATGACCGTGATGGATCGGCCGGATTGCGGATGGGTGCGGTCAAATCAATGGAGATCATGTGGATGGAATGAATTTGGTCTCCATTACCGCGGGTGTTATAGCTCGAACATTCTGGGTGCTCCCTATGCTCTGGATCTGGTTCTGTAGGGACGGGTATGAACGGATCAGCCCTATGTGCTGATAGGAAGACGGGGTCTTCCCTTGGTACTGATGTCATGATAGGGTCTCGAGGTGGACGATGCTCATCGTGAATTTGGAGCCATGGATCCAACACTAGGTCCCACCCCGCTGGGTCTACCCACCATTCATGCCCTAGCAGTATGCCCATCTGTCCCATTAGATCTTCATGAGTTAAAGGGCGGTAATGTCGTCGCGCATGTCTGAGATAGTCCATCTCAGTCTCATCTTCTGAATCACTTTCGGAGACCCAAAAATGTTCATTCTCTTCAGCAACTGTTACTTGCGACGTTGAGGGCTCTCCTTGTTCCAGTAAGTTAATCTGGTCCCATTGCGGTTGTTCCACTCTTGGTGGAGGGACCTGATTCTTTTGACACTGTATTGATTCAACTGGAACCTCTAAGGGGAATAGCTTCAAAAAGATGTCCGGAAGCCGTTGATGTTCTCTTTGAGGATTAATCTCCGAACTTTCGCCTCTCTCTAGCAAAGGAGAGGGATTACTACTGTTGCCAAGGGTGTTTGTTGACCATGGGAGGTAATCTCCCAAGGTATATTCTGTATTTGGGTTGGCATAAGGATCTGGTGCCAATCCCCCCTTGTTGCCTATTTCTAGGCCTTGCATATTTTTGACCAAGATGTCTAAGGGCAGGGGGTGGTTGAACCCTACTCCTGACTTATCATATGGCATCTGATATCTTGGTTGGCAAAGGACCCGCATCCCTTGCTCATATCTCGCCTAGCCCGTATCCATGCCAATTGCATTGGCCGAGATATTTTAGGGCAAAGTCTCGGGTTTGACAGATAGTTGATGTTTTCAACAAAAGGCTCTTCGTCTGCTTCCTTTTGTTTGCATGGTTCAAGACCATGATCAAGGCCCCCATACACAAAATTTGTCTGGTTTGGTGGGTAGCCTAGAGGAACAACTGTCCCTATGGGAAGGCGAGGTCTTCCCATGTCTTGTACTGACTCCAATGCGGGGGTTGCCACAACATTTTGCACTAAATACTCCCCAGGCCCGTACTGGCCATTTCAACAATGATTGTTGATGATTGGGTGGGAGGAAACGAGAGTCCTTCCTGAGTCCATTCCATGTTCGGCATTTTAGGAGTCTCCGCTTCGCTGTGTGAGGTGTTTCTTCTGTTGATACCGTTGAAATTGTGGGCAACCCCTCTTCTAGGGGCTTAGCCTCTTCCATGATCTGTTTTCCCTTGTCCTTCTGTTTGGCCATGGCAAGTGGCATTGATAATGAAGGAGCAGATGATGAAGGCTCACCTGGCTGGGATTTTGTTGATTTGGTCACCAGTGGTGCCTGCGGTATTGGACCCTGTTTAGATGGATTTAACTGGAAATCCAAATGCGTTGAAGGGAGGGTCGATTGAGGCATGAATTGTACCGCATTGCAATACTTGAAGGGCTCTAAGTCCATTGGGACTACATGTATTTCTCCTTCAAAAGCATACTTTAAGCACCGGTGAGCGATCGAAGGGACACACTTCATGTCCCTGATCCAAGGCCGCCCTAGCAGTATATTATAAGCCATCTCGCCTTCCAACACATGGCACAATGTAGGTATTGTCTTTTGTCCTACCTGGACAGGCAGAACAACTGTGCCGACTGTCGAGCATATTGCATCGTTGAAAGCTCGTAGTGTGTACGTGGAGGCTGTGATGTGAGAGGCTGGCAGCTTCAAATGTTTTAAGGCTACAGTGGTAATGATGTTACTGGACGAGCCAGTATCTACCAACACTCTCTTGTACGGGATCCCGTTGACCCGCGCGATAACGTGCAAGGGTGGATCTGCCATGTCATTCGATATTGTTTTGACTTCATCTTCTCTGAAGGTGATGACCGGCTCCGTACATCGTTTCACATGTCCCACGAAGTTGTTGAAAGAATTTGCTTCGTGAGGCTGTAATTCGATGGCTTTTAAAATGTCCATAAGAGCTTCCCTATGGGGTGCTGACTGTTGAATAAGCTCGTAAATGGACAGCCTAGCCGATGTGGTCCGCAAACTCTGCGTGAGTTTGGTCCGTATCGTGACCTCGGGTCTAGGCGGAGGCAATTGCGTTGGGCGTTGTTGAGGCTGCGATGTTGTCGGAACTTCCCTCGTAGCTACCTCGGGGGCAACCGCTGGGTACTTTTTGTTCCTTGTCACTATACTAATCATTCCCACAAATCCTTGCATGGGAAGATTCTATCACACCTCGTTAATCCGGAGAGGTTTTTCCTGTGCTTCGTGGGCAGGCAAAGGGTCCTTGAATACCCCCATTTGTTGATTATTTGGCGCTATGGGGTTGTCCACGGCCAATGTTCTATTGTCGATCAAATCTTGGATTAATTCTTTGAATTTCCAGCATCCATTCAAGTCGTGTCCTCTCCCGCCTATGGAATCTACAATACGATTCCTCTTTGTATCCCCTAGGCTTAGGAGCGTTAGGGTCTATAGTTTGGATTTCCGGCAGAGTGACTAAATTTGCCGCCGACAAGCGGTCAAATAGGGAGTCCCTGGACTCCGTGTAAGGGGTGAATTGTCACCTAGGGCGACGCCGCTGATTCTGCTCCTGCCTTCTATTATCTCTTTCATAACCAGGAGGCACTCGCTCGGTAATTAGCCTTTTGGGGCTGCATTTCTTGCACAGGCACGGGAACATTTATCGCAACTTGGTTAACCGCAGCATGTTGTGATTGCGTTGTCCCGATCTTAGTGGTTTTATTCCACTCTTTCTTTTTAGGCTTGGCGATTGCGCCTTCGCCTATTTTGATCTCTTCTATAACTCTGGCTTGCGCCAAAGCTTCTTCTAAGCTGGCGTATTGCTGCAGCTGCAATAGCCCAGAGATCGATTTCAAGCAACTTTTTGCGAACATCTGTGTGAGATCAGACATAGGGGGACGGTAAGGTAACTTAGAAAGCAAAGCTCTCCATCGATTCCCGTATGCTGCCATTGTTTCTTCCTCAAATTGCCTGAGGCTAGCCAGATCACTCAGTGATGCCTTCTTCCTTGTGTTGAAGGCAAAGCGTTCAAGAAACGCATCTACTAATTGATCTAGGTTGCTTATGCTGTGTTTGGGTAATTGTGTGAACCAATCCGAGGCAGGGCCTACGAATGTGGTTATGAATGTTCTAAGCAACAATGCGTCATTATCTTGGATGCCGAAGCATTGGCTTAGAAATCTTGTAACATGTTCTTGTGCGTCCTCTTCACCTTTAAAAACTGCCAATTGAGGCAACTTGAAGTGTTCGGGGTAAAGAGGTGTAGGCACTGAGGGATGCACCGGATGACTGCGGAGTTGACGTAATGTGGGTTTTTGATGCCCAGCAGCTTTTGTCTCCACAGACTCTAAACGCTCTAATAGCGCTTGGTATGCATCGGAAGATTTTATTTCTTCCTCTTTTGTTCGCTCCCGTTGTAAGTTATGGTAGACTGGAGGCCTATGAAGGGGTGGCCGAATGGCAGCCCTCCTGCCTTGATGGGGAGTTTCAACATATTCTACGTCTGGTTCATACTCCTCATAAAATTCTTGAGGAGTCTCTGGGCGAAGCCTATGACCCTGATTGAATCCCTGCTGAAGGTACCTATCATTGTTTCGGGGAGTGGCCTCCCTCTCGGGTCTATAAGGTCTCGGAGGCAAAGCTTGACGAGGTCGAGGAGACCTGTCCTGCACCAACGGATTATGCCTCTCATATTGTTCGGCTCTTTGGGTGCGAGGGGTTGGCCCCCTCTCAGGTAGTTCATAGCGTAACTCATCCGCTTCACGTTGCATGCGCTCTCTATCCAAGCGGTGTCGATACTCTATCTCCTGATGACTTTGTTTAAGCCGCATGATTTGGGCTTGACGGGTGGCATGTCTGGCGACTATCGGGTCAATTTGGTCTACCCTATTTTGCTCAGGAGGTTTTAAGTGTTTCTCCTATGTGTTTGCCTCGATCTTGATGATCTAAAATTTCAATGGGTCGCTTCCCTCCGTCGAGGTAGGCGGCATGTACTCGAGGCTCGGCCTCGATGGGTGATCATGATATCTAGCAAGGGCGAAAGTGCAAGGTTCCCACGCTGTATTGTTGTCCTCGAGGAATGCGATGATCTTCCTCATACTCCCTTTCATGGGTGTGAAAGGGGCGGGCGGAGTTAGCTCGCCCTGTGTAAGGAGCCCTACGCTCTGGATTTTGTCTTTCTGTCCTGATGGGAGGTAAAGAAGGGACGCCATATCCACGTTGTCCCTCCAAATGGATAGTGTGCCTCTCTAGCGCTTCATCGCGCTGTGGCCACTCATGTCTAACCTCGAAATGTGATTCTCTATTTACATCAAGGTCTACATGTAAAGCGTCTTCCCGAAAGGGGCTGCTTTGAATGGGCATACCCCATCGAGGATTCCGAATTGGATTCTTTTGTAGGCCAGACCGATAAGGCGGTATGACCAAGTCCTCAGGACTGAAGCGAAGGCGACTTGTGCCTCCTTGGTGTACCTTCCGGAGCTTCCGCCCTTGATTGGGCTTGGCTACGGGTGTACACCATTGTGATGTCTCACTCAAGTTCTACTATTATCTTTAAATAGATTTTTATCTCGTTTATGATGATTTTTCTTTTTGTCTACACTAAGCAGAAATGAACACACACATACACAAACCGTGATTATCTCTTTTAAGGATTAATAGTGTGTCCTAAACTGGTTTAGTGCATTTTGATGTTTTGTTTTGTTTTTGTAGGTTTTGAAGAACGTTCAAATGCATAATGAAGGCTCATATAACTCCCAAAATGGTCGCCCCTTCAATATACCAACCAGGCCGATATACCAACCTCTCTATATACCCGCCCTTACGAGAGGGAGACTATAGGTACGTGAGAGCAGAAGGTACGTGGTACGTAGGCGGTACGGAAGGGGGATTGTCCTGTTAATGGCACCTACCATAGAAGACTTATCCTCGCGCGCATGGGAATCACCCCAGCGACACTCGGTCAGCTTTCATCAAGATTTACGCCTAACAACAATGACAATCGAGGAAATGGATGCAAAGCTAAGCCAAGGTGGTGATGAACCCACCGTTGGTCTTGCTCAAGGGCTGGGGTCTTACGACCAGCTCCTTGGTTTAAAGTTATTGCGTGAAGTGTGTGGGATTCATTTTATTTAGCGAAAATGAAACAAGCATAAATGACTTTCCCTAAGCATGCAGGATAAAATGAAAACAATCAAAGAAACAGAAATAGAAATAGAAAATTTAACAGAGATTATAAAAATCCCTACCTCTTCTCTGCCTGGACCAGTTGCTTCTGAATTTCTGCTCTGAAAATCTACAGGCAGGAATTCGTCCCTCTGTGAGACGAATTTCAGAACAGAATTCGTCCCTGCCAGAGACGAATTTGAATTCGTCTCAGGGTCAGACGAATTACAGTAAAGAATTCATCACATCAAGAGACGAATAACAGTCTACAACAAAAAAATGTACCTGTCAAGCACAAAACACAAAAATTTAATCAGTTTCTGTGATCTTAAAAACCAGGGAACAGGGTCCCACCGTGATCGCCACTGAAAGCACGAGATTTCGGGCGAAGGAAACACTAATTGCGATGCATTCAAAATCAAATACGCTTAAGTCCTAAAAATGTAGAATGCATGAAATGAAAGAGACGCATTGAAATGAGATACAAGCAAATGGAGAAAACATAGCCCTTTCATTAAACTCTCTTGATCTCTATTACAAATACGCCTCCTCCCTTTTCAGGGGCTAGGAGCGTTAAAAGAATTTGATTACAATCGAGACTTAAGGTTCCTCTTTCCGCGTGCCCACACTTGAAATGGGCGGGCCAAGATGATGCCGCCGCTGATGTTGATGAGTCCTTAACCTCTGCTGCTCCTCCTGCGAACAAAGAAACAACAAAGATGTCAGTAGCACTTGTTGCAAATAGTAAGTGTTTGTTCTCTAAAATCGCCAAAAGATGCATGTAAATAATTAGCCAAATCGATAGACAAAATGACTCTAAATGACCTGAAAACCTGACAGAGGACAGAAGACATCACCAGAGGGCCACTTGCCATTGAAACAATCGGCCAATCTGCCTTCAACTGGAATTCGTCCCTGGGCAGGACGAATTTTGACTGCTATTCGTCCCTGGGTGAGACGAATTCTATTGTGTTGGAAAAGCCGAAGTGGTACTGCTCCAATGTCGAATCTCGAGACCTCCAAAACACCTGCAAACAGAGGGGTTATGTAATTGGGGCCATTTTGGGACGACCCAGATGGTCGGATTCTCCCAATTTGGCCTCTATCCTCGAGAATTCGATGTCGCCACCTGCAAGTTAGTAGGACAACAAAGCGACAAAAGGCATGATAAAATCTGATCAAAATGTTATGAAATTGAAGCTATGAGTTAACCAAATAGAATAACATGAGATGCAACCTGAAACAATAATCTAGAATGCTTTTGGAATAAAACTTAGAAAGTGCGGGGGTGCCCAAGTGGGCCTCCCACCGTTGGCACTTGATCTTGGCGCCAATCCACTAGGGATGGGCCCAAAACCTCTTAGGATTGGGATGTCTACAAATTGGTGGTGTAAGGTGGTCAAATGTTGGATTTGGGTTGGATCCACGCTTCCAAAAGCCACCCAATAACCTCCCTTGCAAAAGAGATTAGTGGATGTGAGAAGGTGAATCAAAAGGATGCAAGTGGGTATTCAATCGGACAACACTTCGTTGCTTGAAATCGCCTCCAATCTGTCCTTTGGGTGAGAAAAGTCCCACCTTTTATAGACCCATGGGGTCTCTTTTGAGAGGGAAGCATAAGCGCCATGTGTTGGTCATAGGTGCCATGTGGCAGTCAAGTCTTCCCATGAGGGAGGGGAGTCCTCCATGACTTGGGCTTTCATAACTGCCCTTGTGACAGTCCTCTAACGGCCTATCTGTCCACCCACACACGCGTGCGAGGCAGGAGTCATCAACTGACTGTCCTGGGCTGCCACTTGGCGCCATTCTTCTTTTTGCCCGTTAAACTTGGAATTCGTCCTTGGGTGAGACGATTTCAGAATTCGTCCCTGGGTGAGACGAATCCCAGTTAGTATTCGTCCCTGGGTGAGACGAATACTGAGCAAAGTGTCTAAATGTACCAAATTGCCTCTTGACCTTACAAAATTGCTATGAAAGTGGTTAGGACCACTGTTTGACCTCTGAGGGCTGCCCTGGGGGCTGTGTTTGTCAAAGCGATCAGTGTTTGCAGTCACATAATCGGATTGGTGCTGTTTTGGTGTCTAAAAACATCAAAAATGACAAGGGTAATATCAATAGTCCATAGCAACAAGGGTATATTTCTCAAGATGAATTAAATCTAGGTTGTGAAGAAGAGTGTGAAATAATGCATAAGATTATCATGGCCAAGGAAGTGTCAAAACCAAGAGATAGTAAAAAATCCAAGAAAAAAAGAGCAATTCAAAAGCACGTGTCAACAAAAACCAATGAATCTACAATATTTCCAATAGTTAGGTCTTGTTTATAGTGAATACTCAAAAACGTTAATGAAGTATACTTTGAAAATGCTATAACAGTTTCTATTGGTGTAGTAAGAAGAATGTGCATGAAACTATTAACCATTGACATCCTTGAGGTGCAATGTAGAAAGTAAAAATTAAAAATTAAAAATTTTAAAGTTAATCCTCTTATGAAATATTTTGTTATTGAAGAATTGATCTTCTTCAAAAGATAGGTTTTAGTTGTGAGATTAGTGATTTAAGGCCCATGATTGAAAATGGTTGTTGTGATACATGTGACCTCATCCAAAGGGAAGATATATCTTATGATACAAGTGATTTAAATATTGTTGATTTTGTAGAATATGGTTATATCAGCCATAATAAAGGTCATATTATCAAAATTGAAAGTGATAATGATTGTTTATATTATGTTGAAGGTCGTTATGATGATGACATATGGTATGACAAAAATCAAAGTGGTGATGAAAAAATTGGATGCTTTGAAAAGCATACCTAAAGTATTGGTTCAAAAATAATTAAAAAAAAATTGGATACAATGGTATAGGTTTGGGAAGATTTGGGAAAGGTGAGAAAATACTCTTAATCCCAAGTATAAGGCCAAATAATGAAGACCATGGATATACAATTCAAGAAAGTAGTAGTGACACTAAATTTGTGAGGAATGAATCACATGTATAAGTTCTTACGATGAGTTGTTGTAGTCATTGTAGAAGATATGGACATGTGATAGTTAGGTGTTGGAACCTGCATCTTTGCAAAATTTATGGAAGAAATAATCACTCTCAAAGAAAGTGTTGGCACAAAAAGTACAACAAAATGCATGCGAATTGTGTATGGATGAATGCATTAGAATGGGATAAAGCAAAAGAAATATTCAATGGTTTCTATAGAATAAGATAAAATTTTGATGGTTGAGAAATATCATAATATAATTTTTTCCATGTAGCATTTTAATCTTGGGAAACTTGAATTACATAATTTTTACATTTAAATATGACCTAAGCTATGCTTGAAAAATCCTATAGTGATAGAACCTATAGAATAACATGACCTAAAATATGCTTGGAATACATATAGTGATAGAACCTATAGTGAAACATTATATGAAATATTTCAAATATGTAAATCAATGTTAATTTCCTAGAGATGATGATCTAAAGATAGTTCCAAAGATTGAACCAGACATGATGATGGCCTAAAGGTGACCTAGAGAGAAGGATTCAGATATGATGATGATCCAAAGGTGACCCAAAGGAAAGGACCCATAGATGATGATGATGATTTAGAGGTGATCTACAGGTGACCTAAAGGTGACCCAAGCATAAGTACTTAGAGTTAAAGACCAAGAAGTAATGACCTAGAGGTAGACCTAGATATTGATCTAGAAAGGTAAACCTAGTGGAGAGCCAATAGATCCAGAGCTAGCAAAGCCATACCTAGACCTAGACCTAGAGCACAAGTCTACTATATCACCTTGGAATAATGTGTGGGTAATTATCTTTATATAAAATAATGTTATAAGGGGGTGTTAGTCTTATTACATTATTTTTTATCATGTGATTATTACATTTTTGAGAGGTTAATTATTTGATCACATATGCGGGTGATAAGAAAACTCCTAAGCGAATAAGAAGATGAAAATTTATGATGAAGGTGAAACACCAAGAGATAAAACACCAACGGATTTCTTGAAACTAATTGACATCATATTGTATAAGTATAATGGTTGTACATGCATTTATGTTGGTGGAATATATGGTAAAAATTATATGCAATATTGTGTTTGAGTATTGCGTGTCTCCCATATTTCCAACATGCACCCTAGGGTCTCAAAGGAAGAATAATAAAAATATAGTATGGAGGATATCCATTGTAATTTAGGTATTTTACGATACTAGAAGAATGTAATTACTATGGAGGATGAGCCTTGCACTCTAGGGTTTCCAATATATAATAATAAATCAAGTGTTCTTGAGGTTATTCCTTACACTTGAGGCTTCTAGAGTATTATAAGCTTAGAGATGACAAGTCAAACTATGAATAGTTTGGAGAAATAGATATCTATGAGTATGAAAAAGAATGGAAAAAGGAGATGAAGACCCTCAAAGCAAGAATAAAGAGAAAAGGAAACTCAAAGGGATATTTATTTTTGAAACCAATAACAAACATCGCAAGTGTTAATTAGTGAGAAACATGAATAAAAAGTCATGATCTAAAAATGGTATCTTGGAATATGAATGTATGAAAAGGAATCATCAAGAAAGAGATCATGTAATTAATTGGTTACAAAATTGAAGTTATTTTAATACATGAAACAAAAGTAGGTGGTGGGGAATGTAAGTATGTTTAAAAAATATTAACACAACAAGGGGTTATTTAGTAGTTTCTACTATGTCACTTTGGGATGCATTGCAAAAATACAAGACAACTATAAATAAGATGGACAAATGTTAAAAATAAAAAGTAATTCATTTATTGGCTTGTTTTATATAAAGAAGAAAATATAATATTGGATTCATAAACATGCATGCACCATGTACAATTACTCTTTATGATAGATGTTAGAATGATCTTAGTTTTTATTATGTCAAAATCAATTATGATTAGTAATGCTCTATGGATTCTTGTGGGACTTCAACATAGTTCTCTCTGCTTCAAAAACCAAGGATGGTATTCCTAAACGGTCTAAATCAATGAAGGAATTTATGTTATCAAATCAAGTGACCTTTGAGATGGTAATCCTTATATTTTCACAAAATATAATAAATGTATTGGGAAAAATCATGTAATAGGAAGTTGGGACATGTTTTTTTCTATTTAATAATCTCATTAGACATATTTTTATGAGGACGATCATATTACAAACCCATTCCCTTGAGATGTGATAAATACGCAACTTCCATCTTGAAGATGTCGCGACGCGTTTTGTTTTTTTTGTTGGACGGAACTTCCATTTTGAAAATGTCGCCACGCGTTTTGCTAACCTATTTAATTTCTTTCGTCTATAAATACAGACAATAACGAAAGCAGACACACATCCAGACACATATCTACAGCCTACCGTTTCGTTCAGAACGCAAATATCACGTACTCAACGAAGAAAGAAATAGATCGGCAATCAAGATATATTAATGGATGTAACCAGGAAAGTTATGGCGGTAGTCTTTGCATTTACGTCGGTCATAATCCTTGTGCCAGGTGTATTGGGTGCGCTCCAGTGCGAGGATCTGCCCATGGACTTCTGTTCGTTTGCTGTGTCGTCGTCAGGATCGCGGTGTGTTCTTGAGATGTCAAATCAAGTGACAAATCATGGGAATAAATTTTAAAGTCCTCCTCAAGGAGAGCAATAATATCAACATCAAAAAGGACAAGGGTAATCTCAATAGTCCATAACAACAAGGGTATATTTCTCAAGATGAATTAAATCTAGGTTGTGAAGAAGAGTGTGAAATAATGCATAAGATTATCATGGCCAAGGAAGTGTTAAAACCAAGAGATAAAGGAGATAGTAAAAAATCCAAGAAAAAAAGAGCAATTCAAAAGCACGTGTCAACAAAAACCAATTAATCTACAATATTTCCAAAAGTTAGGTCTTGTTTATAGTGAAGACTCAAAAACGTTAATGAAGTATACTTTGAAAATGCTATAACAGTTTCTATTGGTGTAGTAAGAAGAATGTGCATGAAACTATTAACCATTGACATCCTTGAGGTGCAATGTAGAAAGTAAAAATAAAAAATTAAAAATTTTAAAGTTAATCCTGTGATGAAATATTTTGTTATTGAAGAATTGATCTTCTTCAAAAGATAGGTTTTAGTTGTGAGATTAGTGATTTAAGGCCCATGATTGAAAATGGTTGTTGTGATACATGTGACCTCATCCAAAGGGAAGATATATCTTATGATACAAGTGATTTAAATATTGTTGATTTTGTAGAATATGGTTATATCAGCCATAATAAAGGTCATATTATAAAAATTGAAAGTGATAATGATTGTTTATATTATGTTGAAGGTCGTTATGATGATGACATATTGTATGACAAAAATCAAAGTGGTGATGAAAAAATTGGATGCTTTGAAAAGCATACCTAAAGTATTGGTTCAAAAATAATTTTAAAAAATGGGATACAATGGTATAGGTTTGGGAAGATTTGGGTAAGGTGAGAAAATACTCTTAATCCCAAGTATAAGGCCAAAGAATGAAGACCATGGATATACAATTCAAGAAAGTAGTAGTGACACTAAATTTGTGAGGAATGAATCACATGTATAAGTTCTTACGATGAGTTGTTGTAGTCATTGTAGAAGATATGGACATGTGATAGTTAGGTGTTGGAACTTGCATCTTTGCAAAATTTATGGAAGAAATAATCACTCTCAAAGAAAGTGTTGGCACAAAAAGTACAACAAAATGCATGTGAATTGTGTATGGATGAATGCATTAGAATGGGATAAAGCAAAATAAATATTCAATGGTTTCTATAGAATAAGATAAACTTTTGATGGTTGAGAAATATCATAATATAATTTTTTCCATGTAGCATTTTAATCTTGGGAAACTTGAATTACATAATTTTTACATTTAAATATGACCTAAGCTATGCTTGAAAACTCCTATAGTGATAGAACCTATAGAATAACATGACCTAAAATATGCTTGGAATACATATAGTGATAGAACCTATAGTGAAACATTATATGAAATATTTCAAATATGTAAATCAATGTTAATTTCCTAGAGATGATGATCTAAAAATAGTTCCAAAGATTGAACCAGACATGATGATGGCCTAAAGGTGACCTAGAGAGAAGGATTCAGATATGATGATGATCCAAAGGTGACCCAAAGGAAAGGACCCATAGATGATGATGATGATTTAGAGGTGATCTACAGGTGACCCAAGAATAAGTACTTAGAGTTAAAGACCAAGAAGTAATGACCTAGAGGTAGACCTAGATATCGATCTAGAAAGGTAAACCTAGTGGAGAGCCAATATATCCAGAGCTAGCAAAGCCAAACCTAGACCTAGACCTAGAGCACAAGTCTACTATATCACCTTGGAATAATGTGTGGGTAATTATCTTTATATAAAATAATTTTATAAGGGGGTGTTAGTCTTATTACATTATTTTTTATCATGTGATTATTACATTTTTGAGAGGTTAATTATTTGATCACATATGCGGGTGATAAGAAAAATCCTAAGCGAATGAGAAGATGAAAATTTATGATGAAGGTGAAACACCAAGAGGTAAAACACCAAAGGATTTCTTGAAACTAATTGACATCATATTGTATAAGTATAATGGTTGTACATGCATTTATGTTGGTGGAATATATGGTAAAAAATATATGCAATATTGTGTTTGAGTATTGCTTGTCTCCCTTATTTCCAACATGCACCCTAGGGTCTCAAAGGAAGAATAATAAAAAAATAGTATGGAGGATATCCATTGTAATTTAGGTATTTTACGATACTAGAAGAATGTAATTACTATGGAGGATGAGCCTTGCACTCTAGGGTTTCCAATATATAATAATAAATCAAGTGTTCTTGAGGTTATTCCTTACACTTGAGGCTTCTAGAGTATTATAAGCTTAGAGATGACAAGTCAAACTATGAATAGTTTGGAGAAATAGATATCTATGAGTATGAAAAAGAATGGAAAAAGGAGATGAAGACCCTGAAAGCAAGAATAAAGAGAAAAGGAAACTCATAGGGATATTTATTTTTGAAACCAGTAACAAACATCACAAGTGTTAATTAGTGAGAAATATGAATAAAAAGTCATGATCTAAAAATGGTATCTTGGAATATTAATGTATGAAAAGGAATCATCAAGAAAGAGATCATGGAATTAGTTGGTTACAAAATTGAAGTTATTTTAATACATGAAACAAAAGTAGGTGGTGGGGAATGTAAGTATGTTTAAAAAATATTAACACAACAAGGGGTTATTTAGTAGTTTCTACTATGTCACTTTGGGATGCATTGCAAAAATACAAGACAACTATAAATAAGATGGACAAATGTTAAAAATAAAAAGTAATTCAATTATTGGCTTGTTTTATATAAAGAAGAAAATATAACATTGGATTCATAAACATGCATGCACGATGTACAATTACTCTTTATGATAGATGTTAGAATGATCTTAGTTTTTATTATGTCAAAATCAATTATGATTAGTAATGCTCTATGGATTCTTGTGGGACTTCAACATAGTTCTCTCTGCTTCAAAAACCAAGGATGGTATTCCTATATGGTCTAAATCAATGAAGGAATTTATGTTATCAAATCAAGTGACCTTTGAGATGGTAATCCTTATATTTTCACCAAATATAATAAATGTATTGGGAAAAATCATGTAATAGGAAGTTGGAACATGTTTTTTTCTATTTAATAATCTCATTAGACATATTTTTATGAGGACGATCATATTACAAACCCATTCCCTTGAGATGTGATAAATACGCAACCTCCATCTTGAAGATGTCGCGACGCGTTTTGTTTTTTTTGTTGGACGGAACTTCCATTTTGAAAGTGTCGCCACGCGTTTTGCTAACCTATTTAATTTCTTTCGTCTATAAATACAGACAATAACGAAAGCAGACACACATCCAGACACATATCTACAGCCTACCGTTTCGTTCAGAACGCAAATATCACGTACTCAACGAAGAAAGAAATAGATAGGCAATCAAGATATATTAATGGATGTAACCAGGAAAGTTATGGCGGTAATCTTTGCATTTACGTCGGTCATAATCCCATGGACTTCTGTTCGTTTGCTGTGTCGTCGTCAGGATCGCGGTGTGTTCTTGAGATGTCAATGCTCACAGACGGCAAGGAACGCTACGACTGTCTGTCGTCGGGGGTCACGGCCGACAAGATAAGTGGATGGATCGAATCGCAGGAATGCGTGGATGCCTGCGGCGTCGACAGAATGGCCGTGGGATTATCTACCGATGGTCTGTTAGAATCTGGTTTTACCCGGAAATTCTGCTCTCCACAGTGTTACAATAGTTGTCCCAACATAGTGAATCTGTACGAGGATCTTGCTGCCGGAGAAGGTTTATATTTGCCCCGCGTGTGCGAGGCTCAGAGAAGCGGCTCTCGCAGAGTGATTGCCGAAGTGTTGTCGTCGGCAAAATCGTTTGGATTTGTGGCTGCGCCCGTTTCTTCTGAGGACGTGACGGCAGCTCCCGCTGCTTCTCCGTCTGCATGATTTCAGTATGTATTTGCTGATGGATGGCCAACAAATGATAATACAATTGGGGTATGTCAGAGCTGCGGCCTGCTTTGGCCTGGAGCGGTTATAACCAGATATTATATCCATTTGTCTTTTAATAATTTTTTAGTACAAGTCCCCTTTGACTTGGTACGGGTACTGTGTATTGTATACATGTATACAGCACGGAATTTTCTTTGCATATGTATTTTTTAATGATATAATTTTTTTATCTCTTTTGGAGATTAAGAAATTTAATCAGTTAAATTAATATTATTTTAGTTATAATATTTATATTTTAATAATTATTTTTGTAGTTTATAATTTTAATTAAATTTAATATTTAATATATATTTGATTAATAAATTAATTTTTTTTATTTTAAAATGTTAAATTTGGAAATTAATTGTTTAAAACATAGCACTTATTATCATAGAGATTCTTAGAATAAGTTAATATAAAAATCAGATTAGTTTGAAAAAGCAAATAATATAACCTATCCATTTTAAGGTAATCTTATTATTATCATTGAAAGCAACATCTTATCTTATTCATTTTATTATGGGTGGAAGCTTATTACCCTTCAAAAATAATTGGGAAGAAGGATTCCTACCAACAAGACTATGAAACAGATAAAACTTCATTCTCTAATTTTTATATTTATTATATCAGTTTTATTTGAATAGAATTATTTTATATATAAAAGTGAAAAATAAAAATAAACTACATCTAAATTTTAAATAATATTTAGAGATATAAGGTATGCACATTTTAGAAAGTGACTTAATTAACAAGTATTTAGTTATAAATATATATTTTAATATAAAAACATGAGAATTTACAAATTGTATATAATTATAATATCTTAGAAGTATTGAAATTTAGGATAAGGAGGAGAGGAGAACGAGTCAAGGAGAAAGATAAATAAAGTAATCATATTAAATATTTAGTACATCCATCAAAAGAGATAAGAATAATTATGATAGAAATAGTAGTCAAGGTGGAAATGATGAAGATAGTGATTTTAGCAATGGTAGTTGAGAATCTTTCTTTGATGGTGATTTTGGCAATGATAGTTGAGAATCTTTCTTTGATGGTGATTTTAGAAACGGTAGTTGACAATCTTTCTTTGATGGTGATTTTAGCAAGGGTAGTTGAGAATCTTTCTTTCATACAAAGGAGATCAAAACAATTATCAATCTTTATTAATATAATCTATGGTAACAATTAGAATAGTCTTATCTATCGTGTATCATAGTGATATGTATTGTTGTATTTTATGTATAACAATCCTATTGATAATTTATGTATACTAAATCAATTTTCAATGTCTTTATTTATTTTTTTATATTTAATAATTACTTTCATGAGTAAATACTAAATTTGTATCATATTCATTAATATAGCATGCCTAATATATATATATATATATATATATATATATATATATATATATATATATATATATATATATTATACAAATGTAATTTATAATCAATAAAAATTAATTTATAACATATGATATATTTAATTTGGTTATATGAGAATTAAAATAGGGTCCAACCCATATTACATCTTGATAAAATTATCATAGTATTTCAACAAGGTATAGAATTTTAACAAATAGCATATGCTTATTGAAATTCACAATAGTTTCTAAAAATGAATAGAAGTAATCCATCCACACAAATCTTATACAAAACGTATGAAAGGACAAAAGAAAAGAATAAACACATACAAATTGGTAGGTAACCATAGGTACCATAAATAATCATTGTATTATCCATGGATACTAATCACTACACATTGGTAATTAAATTATGGAGTGGTGGGAAGTAACCATGACCCATAGGGCTTACATAATAAAATATCACAATAAATTTGATACAATGTATACTAATTTCCAATAGGCTTATACATTATTATATCATGCAATGTCAACCTTGTCCATGAATCAAATTACACTTGCAATACTTGCTCATGATCTAAGCTAAGGGTCCAGGGAGAGAAGATATGAGTGATAATAATATATTTCCCCTTAAATGAATGCTCCAATGAGCATATGTAGTTGAGGTAGATCCTTTTGAATGTCCCTCATCCTCTTGAATATGTCCATCCATCTTTACAAACTCAACTTCAATCCTTTACACTTTTAGCAAGTAATTCTTCATTGGATGTCCTTCCCTCACAATATTTACAAATGGTATTTGGATTCTTTGAAGACTTAGCCTGACCCTTGGGTCTTAGTCTCCTTAGATTTGAATCCTTTATATGAGCCTATATTTGTAAAGTACCACCATAATTTTGCATTGCTACCTAAAAATAAACTAAGAGAGAGAAAAACTAATCAAGAGTAAAAGTTAATTTTGATTCTAAGAACATAGGAATCATATGATCCATGAGGTTCAACATTTAAAAGGAAAGAGATATTAACTAAGACAATTTTTACACAATCTACATCATAGCTTTTTTTTGGAATATGTTATTATTAAGCTTCTCTTAAGGCCACAACTGACTATATGTACTTGTATTTAATATATTTGTTCTTTGGGCCCATGTAAGCCTTGCAAATTGTGCTTTTATAATTTTTTTATAATGTTATATTCTTGAGGATAATTTTTTTTTTTTTAACATGGTGGAATCGGTAGCCGCCAGGAATCCGGGCAGGCTATCCAGATTTTATGGCCGCCACAGTATTCTGCACTGTCCACCCGAGAAGTTGCCACATAGATCTTCATGTAGTCCGCCCCTATAACCGCCATGCCACAATCATTTTAAACCTTTTACATCGCTGAAAGCACCAGGAAAGGAATAAGTGTTCAGTCCGACGAGGCCAAAAATTTGAACCTTGGACCTTCGGCTCCCTTATGGGGTTTGGATGAACCAATTGGTCTACACCTCGGACCTAAGTAATACTATTTTTTATTCCATTTTTTTTAAATTTTCTTGTATCCATGTTGTTGTCCTCTCCAATTGTCTTGACCATTAGATGTGGTGTATACTAGATAGATAGGGCATATCAAGGCTTACATAGAGTGATACAATAGGGCTAGATTTGAGAGTGAGAGGTTCAAATTATTTGGGGCCTTTGAGATTTTGATAAAGTTTGGCTCCTTTATAGGATGGGATATTTGATACACTTTCTAATCTAACAACTTCGGGGAAAAAGGATAAGAGAAATAAAACAAAAAAAACTATGAAAGTAAAAATTTAAGGTAAAAAGGGTGTCATGCTCCAAAGATAAAATAATATCTCCTTGCACAATAGGCCTAAACACAATGTGCCAACATGAACATTATCCTCTCCTTGACATAGAAGCACACAAATTCAATATACATACATAGCCACATAAGAGAAGTGGGTTTGAGAATGAGATCCACAAATGGACTTCAAAGTAGATGCATTACCTCCAGATATATATATATATATATATATATATATATATATATATATATATATATTATATATATATATATATATTTGTTTGTGTGTGTGTGTGTATTACAAAATATTATGCTTGAAATGTGGGTTCAATTACCTATAAGGTCGCTCAGGATTCTACAAACTATTGTATAGATAGAAATGAAAGGAAGGCCTTATAAAATTGATGATCCTTTACAAAGCTAAAACTCCTACAATTTATATATGAAAAAAAAAAGAGTTTCCCTATAAATTTTTTAATGTGATTTGACCTCCTCAGCTACCTTTTCTAGGGATTTTAAAAATTGAATGAAAATATCTCCCATCATTACTTTTGTCAGTCTTGGGTTGCTATTGATGTAGGTACAGTCTCTTCATATTTAATAGATCACCTACATTTTTTGGACTACTAAGTTGAAGTGTCCTTGGTAGGTAATCTTGTATTTTCTTAGTAATGACACATTACTTTGGCTCATCTACCTTTTTTTAAAATTTGTGAATAGTTACTCATGTCTGCCTTTCTTGTTCCAATGTGTCATTCTTATAAAAATATTTGGATGTCTCTTGGAAACTTTTCCTTACTTCTTTCTCAAAAGTTTTTATATTGTAAAATCCACTTATTGAGACTTTTACCTCTTTCCTTTCTTCAAAATGTTCAAAAAAATTTATAATTAGTCTTCATGCTATATTTAGTTGCACTATCAGACCTTTATATTCTACCTTAGTTACTTATCCCTAAAATTCTTGATCCCTTTTTATTTGTGCTTCTAAAACCTTACCTCAATATGACCCCTACGATGACCTTAATGTAGATATTTTCCTCCTTTCTATTTACACCAATTTTACCTTTTGATCAGATGCTTGCTCAATTTTTTTAAGGCAATATTATTTAAATTCCCTCAAGGTACAAATTATAGATGGTGATATTTAGTCTAAGACTTTCCATCCAAAATATTTCTATGTTTTTTATTATGTTGTCATCTTGCTTTGCTCTTCCTACTAGATGAGTGATTGGTATTTAGAAGCTTCTCTTGGGTGACCTCTTTTTACTTTGTGTAGGGAAGTAAATGTACTACAAGATCTGTTTGTGTAGAATTATGATAAGTCCTTACCTCCTCTTATTTTTTGATTCCTCTTGAACCATCTCTCATTGTTAAACATTACCTCAAAGGTGCATTGGAGAGATGACGGGTGAAGTGCAAGAGGCTATGAACCCAAATAAATGTGCATGAGAGAAAGTTTTGCTAGCTTACTCACAACCATCCTTTGGTTTGAATCTCTACCAATTATAGGGTTTTTAGTTATCACAAAAAATGATCATTAGCCACCATAAATAATAGGGTTTGGTTTAGATATCACTAAAATGGTTAAGCAACACTATTGTAGTGCTTGCATATTATAATTCAATGTTTATCTTGGCTAGTTATTTTGATTAATAAAATATTTAAAATAAAATTAGAAAGTTAAAATATTATCAGTTTGTTTAATTAAAGATTAAAATTAGAAATATGAAATAAAAATAATAAATAATAAATTTAATACTATAAAGTTCAAATCTGAGGTATAAAAAATGATCTATATAACTATTTGAGGTGTCAATTAAAGGTTATCTATTTTTTGTTAAATTTTAGTATGCTACTTTCTTAAATTTTAATTTTAGTATTAAATTAGAATCTGATGTAGGAGCATCCAAGTAGTTATAGGTAAGGTAATAGCCACCTATATTGTAACTTCCACTACCATGTATAAAAATCCTTATGCAAGAGAAATAAGGGGAATCAACAAAGAAGAGGAATTGTATGTAAGAGGAAGTAGAAGATGAAAATAAAGAGGAAGAAGAACTAATAGGAAAGGAGAGAGACCAACAATCATAAAAGGGGAAAACAAAAGCAAAGTGAAAAGGGGAAGAAGAGAGGAGAAAAAAGATCCAGGAAAGGGGGAAGAAATTTTCTATGATAGGAACCAAACAAGTTTGCATTAGAATAATTCTTCTAGGTGGATGTAATTTATGAAATGAAATAATAAATATAATATTATTTTTCATCTTTATGTTGTGTTTTGATGTTGCTCAAATTGGTAATATGTTTTGATTGACTTTTGTTAATAAATTATTGTTATTGTAGTTGTCGTCTGGTGAAGTGGTATTCATAGCATGTCATCCTTGGTGAATTAAAATGTCATCTAATAAATTACCCCTTGTCATCCTTTCGACTAAGAAAAATTGCCATCTAAGTAATTTTAATCCTCGTCATGATTTTGACTTAAGAAAACTATCAAGGAATCTATCATCGAGAAGATATCTTATTGTCAAGGGAAATTTGTCTTGGTAATAAGGGGAAGCTACCATCAAGGAAGTTTGTGTCATAATGTATGTGCATGTCGTCTAGTTATTGGAAATTTGAGGTATTTTATGTTGTCATTGACGTCACATGGATCATTGATGTCACATGGATCACATTTGATTTTGGTGGCCAAAGTATTTCATATATAATCATTTATGACATTTTGGAAAGCATGGAAATTTATAAGGTTTTTGTGAAAACCAAGGCAAGAAAAACAAAAGGTTTTATTTAAAACCATGGATGACAGATTTGAAATGGGTTTTTCTTAAAACTCGGTTTGGGATTTCGTTTCATCGAAAAAGGTGTCACGATGATGGATATATTTAATTTTAAAGATTTAAGTTTAAATTTTAATTAATTAAAACTAAAATTTAAAATTAAAATTTAAAATTACTATTTTATTTATTTTCGACGTCAAAAGGAGGCAAATAATATCTATAGCCGATGTCAAAATGTTTGAAGGGAGGAATATATTAATATGCCATCAAATGTTTTTCAAAATCTAAGGACTCGAAATTTAATTTGCGATCAATTTGCCAAGGTACAACATGGTGTGGAGAGTTCAAAGCTTTCAATTCGCTAAGGCAGTGAAAGGGGGAAGAATTCGTTCGAGTCCATCGAAGAGAGGAGGAAGAAGGGTAAGTAAAGTCCCTTACTAAGTGCCATAGGTGCTTGTGGCCTAGCGGCAAGAGGAAAGTGTGTAAAGTATTGAAAGGCCAGAAGATCCGAGTTCAAAACCCGTCGGTGCTGGTTCTTGCAAGGAAAATGGAGAACCTTTTTGCACATGTGATTTTTGAGGGTAAGTTCATAGGAGGCAAGAAGGAAGTCTTGTGCTCTTGCTATTGTGTGAGCGGTGGCTCACGTGGTTGTTAGCACCACCATTTGAGTTGTGCAGGGGCAACGACAGGGGATCAAATCCCGCTGAGGTTAAAAGGCAAGTTTTAATTTTTTAATAATATTTTATTTTTCTAAGGTTGCCTAGGAGAGATAAGTTTTGAAATGCATGTTGTGAAAAGGAAATATTTTTGGTGATTTTCCTTTTAGAAGTATATCATATTATATATCATTGGAAAGCGTATTTCAAGGGATATTTGATTATCTTGCCTAGAAGGAGAAATAAGGTGTACATAAAGAGATATTTATATTTTTGTAAAAGAGTTCAAGTGAAGGTTGTTTTTTTCTTTTCAAAGTGTGTTGAGTGTGGCAGATTTCCAAAGGGTTTTCTTCATCTTCATAAAAGGTATGGGCACATTCTCCTATTGATTTTTTATGGTGGTTGATTTCTAAAATATCATTGGAGGGAAAAGGATTGTTTGTGGCTTCCTTTTCGAAAGTGGTTGGTTGAATGCTTCAAGGTTTTATGAATTGAGAGTTGTGTTTAAACCTTGTTTTATAAGCATAGTTGTTGAAGCCCATTGGTTGTGAAAGAACATGAGTTATAAAAGAACATGAGTGTCATTGTTATGTGAGATTTATGGTTGAGCATTGTTGGAAACATTTGAGTTGGTTGATACATAATTGGTCTAGGGTTGTGTGAGAGAGAGTTATCCCTTGTGGTGATTGAGTTTAGAACATATTGAGTCTCTAACAATTCTCTTTATGGTTCTATAAATCCCAATATTTGAACTGGATTTCGGTCCAAATATATGAATCTTTTGTTCATGGAATGATATCCCAAACCCAATGCATCTACTACTCCTTTCAGCATAACAAATCTACTAGACTTAGAATCTATTATGTAGTTATGGACTAGTTTATCTTAATAAATAAGAGTTAGATATAAATAGGGTTTGGCTCTATTTATCTCAATGGATGCGATCAATAGTATTGTGGTAGCTTTTTGTTGCTCTTACTTTCTCTCTTCTTCTTTAAGGAATTTCCTTGGATGCTCCTTCTACCTCAATATTTCTAAGATTTCCTAAACCAACATTGATATCATGGACTTCTTTATATGATACACTACACTAAAAAATCCAAGAGATATTTCTTTTTGGGTGGAATGTGATGGGGAGAACCATAGATTTTCTTTAGTTATCTAGGTATTTCTAACTGGTTTTGGTTGTGGTGCTTGTTGCCTTAGGATTTTGAAGGCCCTCTACTTGGTGAATGTCAAGACTTTTAATGGTACAACTACTAGGATCCTAGAGCTAGTATTGATTATTTTGGCTTGGCTACTTAGAGCCTTTTGACCACTTTGTTAAACGATAGTAGGAGGAACAAGTGCCCATGGTTATTTAGGTTCTACAATAGGAGGCTACCATCATGGATAGGTTAGCTTGTGTTGATTTCTAGGAGTTACTAGGTTTCTCTTATCCCTTTCCTCTATTTACTACTTCATAGATCACATCAAATAGTCTAATTGGACTTGTGGTATTTTGGCTATCAAATTTCCCATCTTGTAAGATATTGTATAAATCTCCTCCTTGTCCCAGGTCACTAAAACTCATTCTTGAGGGGCACAACTAGTATCTAGGAAATATGAAGTTGATGTAGGTTATTTTCCTAATATTTTTGGATTTTGAATAAGAATTAGCTACCCGAGGGGGCATTATCTTAGCTCTTGCAGTGACAAGGAATTGAGATTTTTCTTCTATGTTACTCTAGCTAGAATGTATTTAGGGAGTTAAAAAGGTGTATAGGTGCATCTTATTTTATTAAGTGATAAATTTCAATTTTAAAAGTCATATAGAATGGAAAGTTGACATAAGTAGTTGGAATAATGAATATTTTCACAAGGAGAATAATATATTTTTATGTAAAAGGTGCATTTTTGGCAAATATTGACACCTTATTTTTTAAAATAAATTTTGTATCAAAAATTAAATTTTTTACACAAAAATAAAACATATGCTTTATATAATTACAACATTTGATAACATTTGATATAAGCAATGCCTTTAACTTGCATTTACATGTAATGTTGTTGCATTAAGTTACTACATCTAAAGCCTAATATTTCTACCACAATGATGTTCGATAATCAACCCTATAAATCATTGGGAAGGAATAAGGACACATATTTTTGTGATATTTTGTTTCTCCCCATTTTTATCTTTTTGTTATTATCATTTGACATAAATCCTAAAATTGAGAAAATATAAGTATATAAGGAAGTTACACCCAAGTATGAGAATTTATTTTTAATTAGGTATCACTGATATAAAAAATCCTTTACAATACTACCTTGGCACTACTTATCGACCTGTTTCACATACCTTAAGATCCTCTCACATACGACCATATATATAGAGAAGACTAGCTTATTCCATGTACTAATGAGTGTATAGGAAGAGAAGGTATATCAAAAGGTTTGATATATAGGACTAGTGGTGTATAGAAAAGAGGACTATTTTTGGAGACATAAGGAACCTTCTCCATGGCAATAACAAAAAAAATTCTTATAGAATATCAGTTGCTAAAGGGTATAAATTTTGCACCATAGAGGACAAAAATGAGAACAATACTAGTGGTAAAAAACTTTGAAATATAATTACTAGTGATGAAACTTGTCCTAAGGAGACTGTGACTAGAAAAAATTATGATGAATGAGATACAAGGGCATTTATGCTCCTGATATTTAGAGTTTCTGATGAAATACAATCACATATAATTGAAGAAAAAATATTAAAATATGCATGAGATAAAATTTATACTCTATTTGAAAGAAGTAAAGAAGATATGATCCTTCATATATAATCACAACTTCATATATTAAGGTTCCAATATGGTGAGAGGATTGAAGAATTTCTTTGAAGAATTGTAGGCTTGAGGTGAAGGTTGAACACCATGGGACAAAAGGTGGAATATAACCTCTTAGTCTTATTTGCACATAGAGCTCTCCTTGAATCATTCAAAACATTTGTGACATCTCTCCAAGTATCAAATAGAAGTGTATCATTTGAAAAATTAGTAAATATACTTCGACAATATGAAGTTGAAATTTTTTTGAAAGATGAGTTGTCCGATAATGCCCTTATATCCACAAAGAAATCAAAAAATATTTTAAGGGTCCATCCACTTTATATTCATTACAAAAATATCCTAAATGGAGGAGGAGATATTGTTTTATTTGTGAAAAATAATGACATAATACAAAGTTTTGTAGATACAATACTTTGAATCATGGGAATCAATTTTAAAGTCCTCCTCAAGGAGAGCAATAATATCAACATCAAAAAGGACAAGGGTAATCTCAATAGTCCATAACAACAAGGGTATATTTCTCAAGATGAATTAAATCTAGGTTGTGAAGAAGAGTGTGAAATAATGCATAAGATTATCATGGCCAAGGAAGTGTCAAAACCAAGAGATAAAGGAGATAGTAAAAAATCCAAGAAAAAAAGAGCAATTCAAAAGCACGTGTCAACAAAAACCAATGAATCTACAATATTTCCAAAAGTTAGGTCTTGTTTATAGTGAAGACTCAAAAACGTTAATGAAGTATACTTTGAAAATGCTATAACAGTTTCTATTGGTGTAGTAAGAAGAATGTGCATGAAACTATTAACCATTGACATCCTTGAGGTGCAATGTAGAAAGTAAAAATTAAAAATTAAAAATTTTAAAGTTAATCCTGTGATGAAATATTTTGTTATTGAAGAATTGATCTTCTTCAAAAGATAGGTTTTAGTTGTGAGATTAGTGATTTAAGGCCCATGATTGAAAATGGTTGTTGTGATACATGTGACCTCATCCAAAGGGAAGATATATCTTATGATACAAGTGATTTAAATATTGTTGATTTTGTAGAATATGGTTATATCAGCCATAATAAAGGTCATATTATCAAAATTGAAAGTGATAATGATTGTTTATATTATGTTGAAGGTCGTTATGATGATGACATATGGTATGACAAAAATCAAAGTGGTGATGAAAAAATTGGATGCTTTGAAAAGCATACCTAAAGTATTGGTTCAAAAATAATTTTAAAAAATGGGATACAATGGTATAGGTTTGGGAAGATTTGGGTAAGGTGAGAAAATACTCTTAATCCCAAGTATAAGGCCAAAGAATGAAGACCATGGATATACAATTCAAGAAAGTAGTAGTGACACTAAATTTGTGAGGAATGAATCACATGTATAAGTTCTTACGATGAGTTGTTGTAGTCATTGTAGAAGATATGGACATGTGATAGTTAGGTGTTGGAACCTGCATCTTTGCAAAATTTATGGAAGAAATAATCACTCTCAAAGAAAGTGTTGGCACAAAAAGTACAACAAAATGCATGTGAATTGTGTATGGATGAATGCATTAGAATGGGATAAAGCAAAAGAAATATTCAATGGTTTCTATAGAATAAGATAAAATTTTGATGGTTGAGAAATATCATAATATAATTTTTTCCATGTAGCATTTTAATCTTGGGAAACTTGAATTACATAATTTTTACATTTAAATATGACCTAAGCTATGCTTGAAAACTCCTATAGTGATAGAACCTATAGAATAACATGACCTAAAATATGCTTGGAATACATATAGTGATAGAACCTATAGTGAAACATTATATGAAATATTTCAAATATGTAAATCAATGTTAATTTCCTAGAGATGATGATCTAAAAATAGTTCCAAAGATTGAACCAGACATGATGATGGCCTAAAGGTGACCTAGAGAGAAGGATTCAGATATGATGATGATCCAAAGGTGACCCAAAGGAAAGGACCCATAGATGATGATGATGATTTAGAGGTGATCTACAGGTGACCCAAGCATAAGTACTTAGAGTTAAAGACCAAGAAGTAATGACCTAGAGGTAGACCTAGATATCGATCTAGAAAGGTAAACCTAGTGGAGAGCCAATAGATCCAGAGCTAGCAAAGCCAAACCTAGACCTAGACCTAGAGCACAAGTCTACTATATCACCTTGGAATAATGTGTGGGTAATTATCTTTATATAAAATAATGTTATAAGGGGGTGTTAGTCTTATTACATTATTTTTTATCATGTGATTATTACATTTTTGAGAGGTTAATTATTTGATCACATATGCGGGTGATAAGAAAAATCCTAAGCGAATGAGAAGATGAAAATTTATGATGAAGGTGAAACACCAAGAGGTAAAACACCAAAGGATTTCTTGAAACTAATTGACATCATATTGTATAAGTATAATGGTTGTACATGCATTTATGTTGGTGGAATATATGGTAAAAAATATATGCAATATTGTGTTTGAGTATTGCTTGTCTCCCTTATTTCCAACATGCACCCTAGGGTCTCAAAGGAAGAATAATAAAAAAATAGTATGGAGGATATCCATTGTAATTTAGGTATTTTACGATACTAGAAGAATGTAATTACTATGGAGGATGAGCCTTGCACTCTAGGGTTTCCAATATATAATAATAAATCAAGTGTTCTTGAGGTTATTCCTTACACTTGAGGCTTCTAGAGTATTATAAGCTTAGAGATGACAAGTCAAACTATGAATAGTTTGGAGAAATAGATATCTATGAGTATGAAAAAGAATGGAAAAAGGAGATGAAGACCCTCAAAGCAAGAATAAAGAGAAAAGGAAACTCAAAGGGATATTTATTTTTGAAACCAATAAAAAACATCACAAGTGTTAATTAGTGAGAAATATGAATAAAAAGTCATGATCTAAAAATGGTATCTTGGAATATTAATGTATGAAAAGGAATCATCAAGAAAGAGATCATGGAATTAATTGGTTACAAAATTGAAGTTATTTTAATACATGAAACAAAAGTAGGTGGTGGGGAATATAAGTATGTTTAAAAAATATTAACACAACAAGGGGTTATTTAGTAGTTTCTACTATGTCAGCTTTGGGATGCATTGCAAAAATACAAGACAACTATAAATAAGATGGACAAATGTTAAAAATAAAAAGTAATTCAATTATTGGCTTGTTTTATATAAAGAAGAAAATAGAACATTGGATTCATAAACATGCATGCACCATGTACAATTACTCTTTATGATAGATGTTAGAATGATCTTAGTTTTTATTATGTCAAAATCAATTATGATTAGTAATGCTCTATGGATTCTTGTGGGACTTCAACATAGTTCTCTCTGCTTCAAAAACCAAGGATGGTATTCCTAAACGGTCTAAATCAATGAAGGAATTTATGTTATCAAATCAAGTGACCTTTGAGATGGTAATCCTTATATTTTCACCAAATATAATAAATGTATTGGGAAAAATCATGTAATAGGAAGTTGGGACATGTTTTTGTCTATTTAATAATCTCATTAGACATATTTTTATAAGGACGATCATATTACAAACCCATTCCCTTGAGATGTGATAAATACGCAACTTCCATCTTGAAGATGTCGCGACGCGTTTTGTTTTTTTTGTTGGACGGAACTTCCATTTTGAAAATGTCGCCACGCGTTTTGCTAACCTATTTAATTTCTTTCGTCTATATATACAGACAATAACGAAAGCAGACACACATCCAGACACATATCTACAGCCTACCGTTTCGTTCAGAACGCAAATATCACGTACTCAAGGAAGAAAGAAATAGATCGGCAATCAAGATATATTAATGGATGTAACCAGGAAAGTTATGGCGGTAGTCTTTGCATTTACGTCGGTCATAATCCTTGTGCCAGGTGTATTGGGTGCGCTCCAGTGCGAGGATCTGCCCATGGACTTCTGTTCGTTTGCTGTGTCGTCGTCAGGATCGCGGTGTGTTCTTGAGATGTCAATGCTCACAGACGGCAAGGAACGCTACGACTGTCTGTCGTCGGGGGTCACGGCCGACAAGATAAGTGGATGGATCGAATCGCAGGAATGCGTGGATGCCTGCGGCGTCGACAGAATGGCCGTGGGATTATCTACCGATGGTCTGTTAGAATCTGGTTTTACCCGGAAATTCTGCTCTCCACAGTGTTACAATAGTTGTCCCAACATAGTGAATCTGTACGAGGATCTTGCTGCCGGAGAAGGTTTATATTTGCCCCGCGTGTGCGAGGCTCAGAGAAGCGGCTCTCGCAGAGTGATTGCCGAAGTGTTGTCGTCGGCAAAATCGTTTGGATTTGCGGCTGCGCCCGTTTCTTCTGAGGACGTGACGGCAGCTCCCGCTGCTTCTCCGTCTGCATGATTTCAGTATGTATTTGTTGATGGATGGCCAACAAATGATAATACAATTGGGGTATGTCAGAGCTGCGGCCTGCTTTGGCCTGGAGCGGTTATAACCAGATATTATTTCCATTTGTCTTTTAATAATTTTTTAGTACAAGTCCCCTTTGACTTGGTACGGGTACTGTGTATTGTATACATGTATACAGCACGGAATTTTCTTTGCATATGTATTTTTTAATGATATAATTTTTTTATCTCTTTTGGAGATTAAGAAATTTAATCAGTTAAATTAATATTATTTTAGTTACAATATTTATATTTTAATAATTATTTTTGTATTTTATATTTTTAATTAATTTTATTTAAATTTAATATTTAATATATATTTGATTAATAAATTAATTTTTTTTTATTTTAAAATGTTAAATTTGGAAATTAATTGTTTAAAACATAGCACTTATTATCATAGAGATTCTTAGAATAAGTTAATATAAAAATCAGATTAGTTTGAAAAAGCAAATAATATAACCTATCCATTTTAAGGTAATCTTATTATTATCATTGAAAGCAACATCTTATCTTATACATTTTATTATGGGTGGAAGCTTATTACCCTTCAAAAATAATTGGGAAGAAGGATTCCTACCACCAAGACTATGAAACAGATAAAACTTCATTCTCTAATTTTTATATTTATTATATCAGTTTTATTTGAATAGAATTATTTTTTATATAAAAGTGAAAAATAAAAATAAACTGCATCTAAATTTTAAATAATATTTAGAGATATGAGGTATGCACATTTTAGAAAGTGGTTTAATTAACAAGTATTTAGTTATAAATATATATTTTAATATAAAAACATGAGAATTTACAAATTGTATATAATTATAATGTCTTAGAAGTATTGAAATTTAGGATAAGGAGGAGAGGAGAACGAGTCAAGGAGAAAGATAAATAAAGTAATCATATTAAATATCTAGTACATCCATCAAAAGAGATAAGAATAATTAGGATAGAAATAGTAGTCAAGGTGGAAATGATGAAGATAGTGATTTTAGCAATGGTAGTTGAGAATCTTTCTTTGATGGTGATTTTGGCAATGATAGTTGAGAATCTTTCTTTGATGGTGATTTTAGAAACGGTAGTTGACAATCTTTCTTTGATGGTGATTTTAGCAAGGGTAGTTGAGAATCTTTCTTTCATACAAAGGAGATCAAAACAATTATCAATATTTATTAATATAATCTATGGTAACAATTAGAATAGTCTTATCTATCGTATCATAGTGATATGTATTGTTGTATTTTATGTATAACAATCCTATTGATAATTTATGTATACTAAATCAATTTTCAATGTCTTTATTTATTTTTTTATATTTAATAATTACTTTCATGAGTAAATACTAAATTTGTATCATATTCATTAATATAGCATGCCTAATATAATTATATATATATATATATACAAATGTAATATATAATCAATAAAAATTAATTTATAAAATATGATATATTTAATTTGGTTATATGAGAATTAAAATAGGGTCCAACCCATATTACATCTTGATAAAATTATCATAGTATTTCAACAAGGTATAGAATTTTAACAAATAGCATATGCTTATTGAAATTCACAATAGTTTCTAAAAATGAATAGAAGTAATCCATCCACACAAATCTTATACAAAACGTATGAAAGGACAAAAGAAAAGAATAAACACATACAAATTGGTAGGTAACCATAGGTACCATAAATAATCATTGTATTATCCATGGATACTAATCACTACACATTGGTAATTAAATTATGGAGTGGTGGGAAGTAACCATGACCCATAGGGCTTACATAATAAAATATCACAATAAATTTGATACAATGTATACTAATTTCCAATAGGCCTATGAAAGCACGAGATTTCGGGCGAAGGAAACACTAATTGCGATGCAACCAAAATCAAATGTGCTTAAGTCCTAGAAATGTAAAGTGCATGAAAGGAAAAAGACGCATTAAAATGAGATACAAGCAAATGGATAAAACACAGCCCTTTCATTAAAATTTCTTGATCTCTGTTACAATGATGCCTCCTCCCTTTTCAGGGGCTAGGAGCGCTAAAAGAATTTGATTACAATCACTTAATGTTCCTCTTTTCGCGTGCCCATGATTGAAATGGACGGGCCAAGATGATGCCGCCGCTGATGTCGATGAGTTCTTCACCTCTGCTGCTTCTCCTGTGAACAAAGAAACAACCAAGATGTTAGTAGCACCTATCGCAAATGGAAAGTGTTCATTCTCTAAAATTAACAAAATATGCATGTAAACATTTGCCTGAAACAGTAAATACAGTGAGTCCAAATGGCTTGAAATCTTGATAGAAGACAGAAAAAGTTACCAGAAGGCCATTGCCACTGAGACAGCTGGCCAATATGCCTTCAACTGGAATTCGTCCCTGGGCAGGACGAATTCTGACTGCAATTCATCCTTGGGTGGGACGAATTCTTCTGTGTTGAAGAAGCCGACCTGCTGCTGCTCCAATGTTGATTCCCGAGACCTACAAAATGCCTTCAAACAAGGGGGTTATGTAATTGGGGCCATTTTGGGACGACCCAGATGGTCGGATTCTCCCAATTTGCCCTCTACCCTCAGGAATTTGATCTCACCACCTGCAAAGTTAGTGAAACAACAAAGCGACACAAAACATACTAGAATCTGATCAAAAGTTATGAACTTGCAGCTATGAGTTAACAAAACATGATAACACAAAATGCAACCTGAAAAAGTAATCTAGAATGCTCTAAAACTTAGAAAGTGCGGGGGTGCCCAAGTGGGCCTCCCACCGTTGGCACTTGATTTCGGCGCCAATCCACTAGGGATGGGCCCAAAACCTCTTAGGATTGGGGGGTCGACGAATTGGTTGGTTCAGGTGTCCATGTGTTGGATTTGGGTCAGGTTCAAGCTTCCAAAAGCCACCCAACAACCTCCCTTGCAAAAGAGATTGGTGGATGCGGGAAGGTGAACCAAAAGGGATGCAAGTGGGTCTTCAACTCGGCAGCACTTCGTTGCTTGAAATATCCTTCAACCTGTCTCCTTTGGGTGAGAAAAGTCCCACCTTTTATAGACCCATGGGGTCTTTTTTAAGAGGGAAGCATAGGCGCCACGTGTTGGTCATAGGTGCCATGTGGCAGTCTTGTCTTCCCATGAGGGAGGGGGAGTCCTCCATGACTTGGGCTTTCATAATTGCCCCTTGTGACAGTCTTCTAACGGCCCCTCTGTCCACCTACACACGCATGTGGGGCAGGAGTCATCAACTGGCTGTCCTGGGCTGCCACTTGGCACCATTCTTCCTTTTGCCCGTTAAACTCAGAATTCGTCCCTACCAGTTACGAATTCAGAATTCGTCTCTGGGTGAGACATATTCTAATTTTGAATTCATCTCTGGGTGAGACAGATTTGAATCCATCTCTGGGTGAGACAGATTCTGAGCAAAGTGCTTAAATGTGCCAAATTGCCCTTTTGACCTTACAAAATTGCTATGAAAGTGGTTAGGACCACTATTTGACCTCTGAGGGCTGCCCTGGGGGCTGTGTTTGTCAAAGCGATCAGTGTTTGTAGTCACGTAATCAGATTGGTGCTGTTTTGGTGTCTACAGATGCCCATTTTTGGGAAGCGTTGTGGGTGATGCAGTGCTGAGAAAAAATAGATAACCAAAGCACTAATGATTAGGGTTCCTTGGTAACCTAACCAACTTTTGATGCCCCAAGCATGGAAAGGGCATGCATTCTTGAATCCTTTCTTCTGACGAGCTTAGGAATTTGATTTCAAGTATTAACCTATTTTGGTGAGGTGTGACTTGAACTTAGACATTGATCAATCATGAATAGGCGAAGGGCGTTTTATCCTCAGGGGGAACCTTGTGTTCATGATTCACGAAATGCCAAGTGTTTGATTGATTTGATTGTTGCTTGTTTACTGCCCCAAGCAGGAGCGTGATTGTCTTTGTCAATGATTATTTGAATGCATGCCGTTTTCCTTAATTGGGTGTGTGATTTTTGATTGGTGACTAAGTGTGACTACCCCCTCAAGTGACGAATCGATGAGGGAATGACCTTCGTGAGCAAAGCGATGAGTCGCTTGACCCAAGATGACTTGTGCAAGGGTGCGTTTAGAGGGTTTACCGTTAAGCATGTGCAATTTTTCCAACATTTGGACCTATTTTTGGTGGGTGTTAACCCTTTTGGTGATGCCGTAATGAGGTGAAATCATCGAAAATCTAACTTCCCGTGGAGCGGTCCGGCTATTATAGCCTTCTTGGGGAAGTAGGAGAGCGATAATTTGAACCCCGACATCGATTTTATTTGCCCAGAGGTTAAGTGCAAGAACACTTGTGTCCGGCAATGTTTATTGCTGTTTGTTTTTGTTGAATTTTGTACTATTTTTGTTTTTTTTTTTTTTTGTGATGCATTTGGAGATGCAATTGTCGAAAATCCGTCTTCCGTGGAGCGGTCCGGCTATGGTAGCCTTCTTAGGGAGTATGATAGTGAAAATTTGTGACTCCAATGTCAATTTTGTATGCCCTTGTTGTCAGGTGCAGTATCACTCCTGTCGGGCAATTTTATTGTCTGTTTTTAGTGCATTTTTAGTCATTTTTTGATTTTTTTAAAGTGCTGGCCTGAATTCGTCCCTGGGTGGGACGAGCGCTAATTAGAGCGCTCGTCCCATTCAAGGATGAATTCCAGTGCAAAAGGCCTATTTAATGGCCAAAACTTGATTTTGGGCTCATTTGTGTCATTTTTTTCTTGCGATTTTGGAGCTGCGGGAGGAGGAGGTAATTCGCGAAGCGAAGCGCTGCTGGAATTCTCTCTGCCATCATGAGTGCACAAACTGGTTCGAGCGGCGGAGCCGAAGCGAAACCTGTAAGTGTCCCTAGAGTTTATTTTTGCTTTTATTTGATGAATTGTTTTTGTGTTGACCCTTTGTTTTTTTTATTTTTATTTATTTATTTTTTTGAATTTTTGTGATGTTTTTGTTTAATAGTTAAGGTTAGAAACCCTAGAACTGAAAATTTGATTTGTTATTTTTTTTGTGTTTGTGTTGTTTTTTTGCTTTGCAGGTTGTTAGGAGCCGGTACCGTGTACCCGATGCTTTTACTGAGGCGCGATTGGCATTGACCGATGATGATTGGGAATGGCTTGATGCCCTTGGGCTCAAGCAGGTGGCTCGATTGGAGCCTGTGGTCCCGGATCAGGCCTATCTGACGGCCCTGATCAAGCTTTGGGATTCGTGGACCAATACTTTCCATCTCCCGATAGGGGAAATGACTGTGACTCTTGAGGATGTCTATCGGCTGCTTCGGATTTCGATAGATGGTCTGCCTATTAGGACATCACCATTTGATCAGCGGACTGCTATACTTAAGAGATGTTTTGGGCATGGGGGGCAGCTGGGTGTAGCAAACCCAATGGAGACAGATCGAGGTGGATTGCCAGGCTGGCGGGATTTTGGTTAGTCGGTGGCAGGATAGGGGGTGTTAGGAGTGAGGCACGCATTCTTGATGGGCCTCATTTCTAACATTCTTCTCCCTGATTCGTCAGGCGCGAGGTTCCCGTGGAACCTTCTGGATTTGGTGTGGCAGTTGGCAAAGTGCCCGATAGAGGCACCATTGATTCTGAGATGGGGACAGACTTTGTTGGCACAGCTCTACGGGGAGCTATATGGGGTTCGCTGTCGACAGCGAAAGGGTGTCAGTTGTAGTTTTTTGTTGCAGTGCTGGGGTTGGCAGCACATAGCTGTTGAGAGGCCTACCGGGTTACCGTGGACGACTCATGCGGCGATGGAGGATGAGGATATTGGTTATGTAGTTTTGTGGCGGCGGTCTGTGGAGCAGGGGCAGAGTCGGTGATGGGCAGGTGTCGTTGAGCACTACACTGAGGCCTTTTCTCGGCTCACTCCAGGGGAGGTGTTCTGGCGTCCCTATCGGGACTGTCCAGCCTGGCCTGAGGCTGGAGAGTGGCTCCGACGGGTACGTAGGGAGCGATGGTTGACTGGGCGGCATGGGACGGAGCATGAGTTATTTTTGTACGATCGGGTTACACGACAATTTGGGGTTCGCCAGGGGTTGCCTAGTGAGCCCGTGGTCTATCGGAGGCGGGGAGATGAGAGGGGGTTAGAGCCACCGATCACTGCACCATTGGGCGAGGAGTCCGATGCAGTGATTGGTGTCCCGAACATGGATGACATCGGGACTACCACCGAGTATGACTCATGGTGGGTTTTACGGTGATGGAGAGGAGAGGGGCCATTGGGAGGCGCAGAGGCGGTAGTGGAGGATGCTGAGGTAGCAGGGGGTGATTGGGGGGCTCCATTGGATGACGCGAACATGGTTGATGTGGGTGATGAGGCTATAGACTTGGGAGTTTTGGATCAGCCGGACATGCAGGATGTGGAGGAGCAGTGGGAGCCTGATCAGGGTGCTGCTCTGACGAGTCCTATGTGTTCGACAGATACAAAGGAGATGGAGTCTGAGATACGCATTGAAAATGCACGACTGATAGAGCTACTGTGAATACGGGATCTAGAGTTGGGGGATGCGAGGCAGGAGCTGGGGGACACACTGTGGGAGAGGGATCTCCTACGGGCACAGCTAGCAGAGCAACATAGAGTTTTGGCACAGCGTGATGATGCATTGTCTTACTATCATTGACGAGAGGCAGAGTGGTGTCTGCACCGGATAGACTTGGAGAGGGAGGTCTTCCACCTTGGTGGGCGGCTACTTGAGCCTTCGGTCAGTGGATCTTCATGGCGGATGCGGGATAGTCTGACTGAGCAGTCAGCATCATCTCGTCGTAGGCGGTTAGATGAGGGAGGTGGTAGTAGGCAAGATGCAGGGGTTGGTAGTAGCCGCCCTGCAGGGTCCCATAGGACCCACACCTCGGGGGGTAGTTCCCGTCGCACCGATCCTGCGTGATCATGTTGGTGGAAGCCTTAGGTTGGGTTTTTGGGTATGATTGTGGGGTCTGAGGACCATTT